>APFE030036861.1:0-36535 GCA_000404065.3 Pinus taeda | reverse complement strand
AAAAGCTATTACACTCATGAAGATAGTGATGGACTATCAAATAGCGATGAAGATGAACAAGGTAATCACTATAAACTTTTAATGGCCTTTGAAGATGACGATTACATGGATGTTATAGATGTGGATGGCTTTTATGAAGATATTTATAGACTCAAAACATGTTTAGAAGAAAAGAATATGATCATTGATACTCTGCAATATCAACTTGATGAAAAGGAAAAATCTCTTGAGAAGTTAGAATGTGAAATTGTTGGCCTTAGAAAAGAAATTGAGAAAACAAAGGCCCTTAATCTTAAATTTGTTAAAGGATCAGAAACTCTGAATGAGATTATCAATATGCAGCATTCCCCTCTAATCAAGACAGGGTTGGGGTATAATGGAGAAGCATCTCAAGCTTCCATTTCCAAAAGTTATCTTGATGCAGCAAGAAGGAGTGAGCAAAGGCCTAATAGAAATCATCAGGTAAATCAGGGACAGTCTTCCTCAAGAAAAAACAAAGACTATAAAGAAAATCGGGGGCATGCTACAAACAGAAACTACAACCAGCCACGGGTAAAATCTTCCCAATTTTCTTCAAAAATGGATGTCAGTAGAAATTACAATCGGTTGGAGGATAGTCGCAGGAATTTCTTCAATGGCCAATGTTTCTCTTGCCATAATTTTGGTCACAAAGAAGTTCAATGTGTTGCCTATAAAACAATCATGACTAGAGAAGCTCAAAAACAAAGAAGTATGTCTGCAATCTCAAAGAGGACCTATAACAACTTTTCCGCCCTTGATAGTGAAATTGAATGCTCTATTTGTAATAATTTTGGTCATGAAGATTCTGAATGCAGGAGCAGGTTTTGGAAGACAACTCAAAAGGAACAAACCTCAAGTGCCAAAACATGGAGAATGAAGGAACCACAATCAGAAAGATGTGGGATAGCTTTGTATGCAGAAGGACAGGAAAATCAATGGTACATTGACAGTGGATGTTCGAAGCATATGACAGGTGATAAAGAAAAACGTGAATCATATACTGCTTTAGAAAAAGGAAAGAAATTTTCTTTTGGAAATGATTCCCCTACAACCATAAAAGGAAAAGGCATTGCTCAGTTGAAAGAGAAGGTCAAAGCTGGAAATGTTTTGTATGTTGATGGCTTGAAGCATAATTTATTGAGTGTCAGTCAGATGTGCGATAATGGAACCGAGGTAATATTTCGATTAGATGGGTGTAGTGTTCATGATCTTGATACAGGAAAAACAGTAATCAAAGGTAGAAGAACTCCAAATAATCTATACATATTTAAAGAAGGAGAACAACAATGTTATTTGAGCAAGAATGATGAACACTGGTTATGGCACCGGAGGTTGGGGAATCTAAGCTTTTCACAAATAAGGAAAACATGCAAATACCAGGCAGTCCGTGGTCTTCCAGACATCAAAATTCCAGACAACACCATATGAAAATCATGTCAGTTTGGGAAGCAAACTAGAACTAACTTCCCTGAGAAGGAAGGATCAGCAAGCAAGCCTCTTGAGCTAGTCCATACAGATGTATGTGGTCCATTTAGGACAAGGTCACCTCGAGGAGAAGAATACTTTATATTATTCATTGACAATTTCTCCAGGATGGTTTGGTTAGGACTTATGAAGCACAAGGACAAAGCGTTCAAAAATTCCAATCCTTCAAAGCCTTGGTTGAAAATGAATCAGATTATAAAATTAAGTGCCTCAGGTCCGACAAAGGTGGGGAGTTTACCTCAAATGAATTTTTCGAATTCTGTGAAGAACATGGAATAAGAAGGGAATTCTCTACAGCTAGGACTCCTCAGCAAAATGGAGTGGTGGAAAGGATGAACAGAATAGTCCAAGAAATGGCTCGTGCTATGCTTGATGAATCTGGAACTCCCGCAATATTCTGGGGTGAACCTGCATATGCTGTGGTTGTTATTCTCAACAAAACAAATGTCCGAGTGAACAACACTCAAACTCCACATGAGCTCTAGTATGGCGAGACTCCCATGGTAAAGCATTTCAAAATTTTTGGAGAAAATGCTATATTAAGAATCGCTGAATAGCTTGGCAAACTTGAACCTAGAGCAGATGAAGGAATTCTCCTTGGTTATTTTCCCTACAGCAAAGCATATAAGTGTTATAATAAAAGACTTGGAAGAATTGTTGATAGCATTGATGTAGTGGTTGATGAAAAAGGATACATCCCTAGGCAAGTAAATCATGAAGATATCAAAGAGGATGAAGACTACTCTCCAAATCAGACTGATGATGAAGAAGAGACCCATGAAGAAGAAACTCATGAGGATCCAGAAGAATAGATAAGGATATAAGAAAAGACTCCTTCTAGGTATGTTCAAAAGAATCATCCAAAATCACAAATTTTGGGGGAAAAGGAGGATGGCATACAAACAAGAAGAACAATTGCAGAAGCCTCAAGTTATTTGGCATTACTCTCCTCCACTAAACCAAAAAATGTAAGAGAAGCTTGCAAAGATGAATGTTGGGTCAAGAAAATGGATGAAGAACTTGAACAAATCGAAAAGAACAACACTCTGGAGTTGGTTCCTAGACCAAAAGATAAGAATGTCATAGGAACAAAATGGATCTTTAAGAACAAATTGAATGAAAATGGGGAAGTTATTAGAAATAAGGCCAGACTTGTTTGCAAAGGGTATGCTCAACAAGAAGGAATAGATTTTGAAGAAACTTTTGCTCCTGTTGCTAGACTTGAAGCCATCCGAATGTTTCTTGCTCTCTCAAGTTTTCAGAAGTTCAAAGTATTTCAAATGGACCTGAAATCAGCCTTTCTGAATGGGAACTTAGAAGAATAAGTGTACATTGAGCAACCAGATGGTTTCATTCTTGGGAATGATCCAAATCTTGTATGCAGACTAAAAAAGGCTCTCTATGGTCTTAAACAAGCTCCAAGGGAGTAGTTGATGCATCATCTTGCTGCTAAACTTGTCTGTTTCAGAGAAAAAGAAGCGTACGCGTGTTTCATGAGGAGGATCCGCGTACATATGCCGGCTGGTGCAGAGAAAGTCGCGTATATGTGGTTTGATGGATATCAGAAGGGACAGACTCTGGTTGGAAGTTGTTTGATATGGGTCTGAAAGAGATCATCAAGTACTGGTTCAGGGGGAGCAGATAAACTTCTAATGATGCAGTGTTGGCATTGTCTTAGAAGCTTGTGGTTCTTGTTCACAGCTGTTATCGGTGTAACAAGTGCAGAGGGAGAACAGAAGGAAATCATGGTTGCTGATCTGAATGATGATTGACAGAGGCTGCTGCTTGGTGACTTTCATAAGTCTTGCTCTACATATATCGTCTCTATGTCATGTATCTTTTTTTAGGTGTCAAGGTCATGTAACGGCCTATTTTGGTTTCCCCACTATGCCTGGGATGAAGATGTAATGTACTTGGTTGTTATATGTAATTTTCTGATGTTTCCCCACTTGGTTGGGTGGATGATCCCCACATGGTTGGGTGAAAGATGTATGTATTGAGTCTTGTGGTGATAGGAAGGTCTTTTATAATGTATATGTCATGGTTCGTCATGAAGAACATCTTTTGCAGATCTTGCCTACAGTCAGGGGGAGCATGGTCAGCACAGCAGGGCAGAGATTTCAGCACGTACTCAGGGGGAGCACAACCCTTTGCCATTGATGACAAAGGGGGAGAATGAAAGAGGATCTTGGTGTTGCCATCAAGTCCAAAGGGGGAGATTGTTGGCATTATGGCATAGGTTTGATGCTATGGAACTAGAATAAAAACTACAATAAAACACAGGCAGAAACCTCAGCAAAGTGAGACAAAGCTCACACAATCTTCATTAATTCATCTGCTCAATACATGACATTTATATAGGAAACTCACAACTAATTCTGGCAACCAATTCCTAACTAATTCAGTTCAACCAACCATAACTAATAACTAATTCTATTTCTTCATTATTCTCACATATGGCTCTAGTGTTGTCCTTGATGGCAACTCAACTTGGTAACAGATCTCAGTTCAGGCACTC
Organism: Pinus taeda; assembly: GCA_000404065.3. Taxonomy (NCBI): domain Eukaryota; kingdom Viridiplantae; phylum Streptophyta; class Pinopsida; order Pinales; family Pinaceae; genus Pinus; species Pinus taeda. The sequence continues at coordinate 32,511 of APFE030036861.1, read as the reverse complement.
AAAAAGAAGAAAAAGACATATACGCAGGTTCATCTAGACGAAGGCGTGTATACACGTGGGTTATACGTTACTAAAGCGCGTATATGTTGGGGAACTTACTCTTGGTCCATGGTAGTTAATCCTTGGGATTTGAACCTATGGTTTTGGACCATGGCGTCTCGTCAGATGTGTTGATCCCTAGTTTTGGGTTCATGGTATTGAAATGTTATGGTTTTGGACCCGTGGTATTGTGGAAGGCCTAAGACTATAAAAGAGGAAGGAGATCTTGTGGCAAAGTATCATCTGAATTATTATTGAATATTTGAAAAGTGGTAGATCTGAATGCTGGTAATTGGGTTATGGTGCAGATTTGGATCTGAATAAAGGAGGAACCTTAGCGAAAAGAAGAAGGATAAGTTCTATTGATGGGTCATAATCTTTAAGCTTGAATGATAGCATCTTTATATGATTTTGGTATGTTTTATGTGGCGCTTGCTTGATCTATAACACTGACGATCTGGGTTAATTAGTGTTTTTGAATATCTAGAAGAACGAATTATCCTTTATAGATCTGTACGCAGGTTCAGTGAAGCGGAGGCGCGTATACACGCTACTTCAATGAATTAAAACAGCGTATATGCAGGTTGTTCCAAACACAGAAGCGTATGCACGCATGTTGCAGTTTATTGAAATAGCGTATATGCTTAAGTTGTGATCTAGCTGTTTATTGTTGCTGTGTTCTGGGTTCAGTGTTTGGTGTGTGGTTTCTGGTACTGTGTTTTGGGTACAGCTGTCAGAGAAGTATCTACTTGATTCAGATCTAATTGGTGGAGAAGGAGATTGGTTGATTCTTGATGATTGATTGCATGTTTATGGATCCAGTCTGAAATTTATGAAACGTGGTTCCCCTGAAGAAGAGAAGGTTTGGTAAGCCCCTCTGTAAGGCCCACTCTACGTACGTATCTGGCTAGTACAAGAGCTAAGGGGGTGTAGTCCCTTCGGAGAAGCTGGAAACGAGATGAGGTTGTAGCTCTCTGCAGGTTGCAGCCTGCGTACTGGTAAAGGACTGCACCAGTAAATTGTAAAAGAAGTTTCTAATTTAAAAGAAGATAGAGATGAATTGCAGCAGGTGGTTTTCACCCACATTGGGTTTCCACCTTATATCTTGTGTTCTTATGCGTGATGGTCCTTCTGTTTTGTTTTACTGTCTCTAGTTACTGGTTATTTGTTTCTGTAACACAGATTAACAATCATCATCAGAAAGATTAAGTAAATTAAAAGCTTGCCTTGTATATGCGGCTTTCCTTCTGCATAGATGCGTATATACACGTGTTTAACTAACTGAAGTAGCGTATATCATTTGTTTTGGAAAAGGAATATTTGACTTGATAATACTGATTCACCCCCCTCTCAGTATTATTTCCAACAGACTCTAGGAGATTTTAAGGGTGAACAACTTGATGAATTTAAAGCAAGTCTCGGCTAAATAAGACACAATCACAAGATAAAAATGACTATAGACTAGTGTCTTTAATTTGAATTAACCATAGACTAAATAATAACAAGTCACCCAGTGCAATTTATAATGTGCTAAAGCGATAATCATGAACGATTAATTGTAAAATGCCCAAAACTCTATCATGCAAGAGATTTCAGATTTAAATGATTAATGACCCAAATTTAGAATTTAATTAACTCTCTCCTATAGCCAATATAAATTTTAAAACATTAGTCGTACTTGACAATAAAGAAATTACTTACCACGAAAAGACACCAAGGAACTTTAGGTAATCAATTCAATTGTTCCTTAGGAAATTAATTAAATGTGGTAAACAAAATCTTTTAATGTGACGGAATTAAAATAAATCAAAGGGTTAAAAATTAAAATTTTAATGGGCCATAAGCCACATTAAAATACTAAATGTGAAAGTGCAAATCCCTTTTTAGTTTATTTCCTTAGTCACCAGAATTAAAAAGTTTTTTTAGATGTTTTGGATTTTTTAAAATTTTTTATTTTTTTATTTTTTAGAATTTTTTAAAGTTTTTAATATTTAAGATTTTAAATTTTAATGTTTTTAGATTTTTTAATGAAAATAAATCAAAATCAAAATAAAGGGAAATAAAATTATCATAAAAAATAAATGAAATTAAATCGAGTCAAAATATTAAAAATAAAAAGAAGAATAAAATCGAATCAAAAATTTAAAAAAAAAAAAACGAAATATACAATAATAAAAAGGAAAATCAAATGTGCATGTTTGTTGTGTGCAAGTGAAAGAAGGCAGATGAGCAACTCGACGACAACAAACAGAGCTTGAGCGAGGAGCAGGGTGGGAGCAGCGAGGAAGTGAGCTACAACAACAGATGGGCGATGAGGATTGGAGGCTTGTAGGTCAAGGAGCAAAGAGGGACAGAGTCGCAGGGTTTAGGCAGTCGCAGAGTGCAGCGAGGGAGAAGATAAGAAGACTACGGAAAGGCAAGAATGGAGTTGCAATGGTAGAGGAGACTGCGGGTTTCTTTTTTCTTGCAGGACCTGAGGACAGCACAGCTCTGGTAGCATAGCTATGGCAGCGGCAGAGGGTTTTGAAGGTTGTTGGAACGATGTGGCCAGCATAGGAAGCGTTATGGGATGGATCGAGCAATATGGCAGCGAGGGAATGAAAACAAACCAAAGGTGCCACAGATTGATGGAGGGCGGAGGATGTAGCAAGGAAAAGGAAGAAACAAGAGTAGAAGAAAGGGATTTTCGAAGAGTTTGAAGGATGTTGCGGGTAGAATGAATGGGGACAGCATGCAGCAAAGAGGAAAGAACAAACAATGTGAGGAATTAATGAGGAAAACGCAAGCAGAGAGATGTGGCAACGAGGGCTTTAAAATTTGAATTTGCACAATGAACCCAAAAACCTAGGCAGCAAACCAATCAACAAAAATGGTAGCCCAGAAACCCCATAAATTTTCATTAAAATGTTAAATTCTTCTGCTTCAGATTTATTTGAAACCCTTATAAAATTAAATTATTTCGAGATTTAAAAATAAAAATTTAAATTTAAACCCTTGGACTGCACAAAAAAATTTGAATAATATTCCTAGGAAATCACATTGATAAACCCTAGAGATCCAAATCTTACCCTCCAGGGCCTAGATCTGGACTCTAGGTAAATTTCCTCCTCAAATCTGCAACTGCACGACAACAAGAAAACACTCAAACGATATATATAATGATAAAAACTAAAACCCAGAAAAACCCAAGTCAGAAAACCAAAAATAATTTGCATATCTATGCACAAGAATGGCATATCTATTAGATATGGGGAGTGTGAATCCAACTCCGCTCCCAAATCTGATAGCCTAAGGCTCTTAACAGCCAAATTTATCAATTTCGTACATAAAAAATCATTTTTTTATAAATTTTAAAGGAGGTGCTTAGCTCAAAACGCTTCATGCATCATCAATAAAAAGCTTATGATAAGCCCGGGATCAAATTAAGCTGGGCTCTTAAAAAAACACGGATCGGGAGTGGCTAGTCCAACTGAAAACTTCCCCAAATGCCAGATGATCTAAAAATCAAGACTTTCCTGCAAAACGCAATTCATCCATCCAAATAGAGCGAGAAAATAATAATAAAATTTAAATAAATAGAGATACTTGCTATTACATTCAAAATTTAAATTATCACTTAATCCCCAGTGACTGAGCAAGATACCTCTACTCAAATCACTCTTCAGAAGCTTTTATCAATGGCTAAAAAACTTATGCATAAAAAACGACACATCTTATAGTATTTCCTTGAAGAATAACACCAGCGAAGATTAACCCCAAGGTCTTTCTTTATTATTCAAAAAAAATTACACGAGAGCTTATCGCTTAGCACACGACTCAAAGGTTGGATGGATCAACTGACAAATGACCTCCTATTTAAAGATAAATCCTCCAACGGCTAGTTCGAGTGATCCTCGTCAAAGAAATCTCGACCGTTGATAAGGATTAAAATTTCTTTTAATCTCATCCCTCGAAATATTAAATTCTTAAGGAAATTCGAATTTTTCAATTAAATGCATTTTAATTAACTCAAAAATTTAAAAAAAAAAATTGAGTTAATTTTCTCAAAATTTTGACTTTGACTTAACCCGCAGGGATCAAAGACTTAAAATTTATCAAAATAATTAATTTACTTTAGTCCTTGGACCTCTTAAAATTTAATTTTTAAAGATCGACGAATTTTGCTATCAGAGAATTTAAATTTACCTAGGACCTAGAATTAATTAAATTTCTGGCTTAGGATTTTAATTAATTTTTGGCAAAAAAAATTAATTCATTAACTTATGAGAGGATAAATTATTTTTCCAACCCTCAAGACACTTTACATCATGATTTTCATATTTTTTACATCTCAAGAAGGAAAACCCATTTGTAAGAGACCCTCACAAACTACCCATTTCTGCGACACAAATATAATCCAGCAAACCAAGTAATTTGTAATAAAATAACCTAACAAAATAGTTAGGATTATTCCCAAATCACTTTTACACAGACTTGATCTACAACACTAAAACTCGCCTAAGATCCCAGTGACAAAATCCATTCCAGCTTTGGGATAAGACTGAAGGAAAACTCTGCCAACCATCCGAGAATGGATCGGTGAGACAAAAAACCTCCCAAAATGTAGATCGTCACCAAAAAAGTAGGTTTACTTAGAGAATTACATACATGACACAGATCTGTTGAGATTATTTACATCATATACATGCAGAAAGGGTTTGCATAACATCTTGGAAGTGAAACTGATGATGATAGTTGTACGGCACAAACACATCGATCAGGCACTATCCCTTTTGTGAAAAAGGGGGTGTATTGCTATGGGTCGCTGACACGTAGTGGTCAACAAGCCTTTAAAGAGACCAATTTGCATTGAACAGCATTTCCTGAGGATTGTTTCATACTACCCCTTTTGTCTTTTCCTTTAAGTGTTCATCTCACTAAACAAGTCCTATTTTCTTTAGATATCCATAGACAACCATGGGACTAGCGGCAATACCCTCATATAGATGTGACGTTCACTCAAACTTTACATTTCATTGGCTTTTAATGTTGTTGGCCTTCCAACTTTTAGTCATTTTAGGCTTTAAAGACTTAGGCTTTTCTTCAATTAGACCATTTTTGTGATTTTCCATAAGTCAAACAATGAAGAGGATAGCTTTTTCACAGATGGAATGGAATGAAGGAGTAAAGTGGAAAGTGTTAAGTATGGTTGGGATATGTAAGACAATCCCTATACTGGTTTCCCAGTAGTACAAGCTAACTTAAGAAATGAGAACACTTCTAAAGAAAAACCATGTCCTCCATGGTATGACAAGGCAAAGAATAAGAACACCCAAAGGTTATAGCACCACATCCAAGTAATATTGTAAAGGGTGTGTGGGTAAGAGGCGGGGGTACGAAGGCGTGGGGGTCAGCACAGAAGCACAAGGATAGGTTCGTGGCAAGAGATTTCCCAGAAGGAGGGAGTGGACTATGAGGAGACATTTGCTCCAATCGCCAAATACACTTCTATCAAGGTCATGATCTATATTACTTCAAAGTTAGGGTGGAGGATACCTCAGATGGATGTGAAAACAAACTTCCTCAGTAGGATCATTGAGAAGGAGGTGTACATCGAACAGCCAGAAGGATTTGAAGTGCATAAGAGAGAGTCTCATGTATGTAGGTTGAAGATTATGTAATGTTCCCTACTAATTAATTTCCCAAGGGAGGATGAAGTAGTCTAACCAACCCTGTAGGCTATAGTCAATGACAAAGGAGGAAACCCATTATCCAATGCTTTGGGGCAAAATTGGGTAAATTGGGGTAATTGGGGCAAAACTTGTGAACGAAGCTAGAATTGGAGCCAAGTGGAGGGAAACTCATAACCCCTCAAATTAAATCAAGGAGAAAAGACCCCAAATGGAATCTATAAATAAGAGAGAGGGGAATCAATATTCTCATCATGGTTGATTGGATATTTTGTTTTGCTGAGGCTCTGAGGGTTTTAAGACCCCTTTTTCCTTTGATTGGATTCGGTGGTGATGATCCCACCCTAGCCAATCCCCTTTCTTTCTCTCAATTGTTGGAATACTTTTCTAATGCATCTTACATTTGGTTTTTGGTAAAGCAAGGGAAAATTTTGTGGTATATTGGCTTGAAAGGACACACCATGTTTTCTGTCGAATAAACCTAAGGCAACGAGGCATCTCGAGGCAAGTGAAGGAGCGACAAACCAAGTCCAGACCTTATTTGAGGTAGCGGTTCCCATTTTGATACTTGTTTGAGGCACCGCAACATGAACGCTAGCAAAAACTAGGGCAGTGAAGTCAATATGTACTATGTACCATTGTGGCCTGATTGACGGCAAATGTGAGCAACAAAGATCATTCAGTGTCATCCCTATGACAATGAAACCCTCAACTAAGTTACAGAGAAACTGTTATGTAATATAAAGGCCTAGTTAGGGTAGTTCAAGGGCAACAGAGCCCTCCCTTTGACATCACATGCCCTCCAAATTACTTCTATGGCAACAAGGAAGGGTTTCTACGGAGAATTTACTCAAGGAGCAACTCGGTGGCATTGTTGAGGCAACAGCAAAGTTATCTTGGACCACAAGCATTCTTAGTTGTAACGTAAAGGATAGTTCAAGGCAATACCTTGACACAAGGGTCTATTAGGGCAATCTCAAGGCAGCAAAACCTTTACCTTGGCAGGGTAGTGGATTGGTCAAAGAAGGAGAACATTGGGCAGCAATGTATGCCTAAGGCATTTCCTAAGTGTTGGAAATATTGAGGGGGGTGAATCAGTGTTTGCTACCTTTTTACAATTGTTTAGTTATTCTTTAGATATTCAAAGCATTAACAGAAACATGAGCATCACATTAATAGTACTCAATATATGTTGCTCAACAAGCTTTGGTTATGTATGATGTACGTACAAATTTACTAGATAAATCTGGAAGGAAGTACAAGACTCCCCAAGGGTTTTACCAGCAAAGTTGGAAGGAATCCAATGGCCCAATTACAATTGTCTACTCTGACTCCCACTATTGCCACAACTACTCCAACTGTCCACTGCTCCTACTACTGGCACTCACTGCTATTGCCACTATTGTTGTTACTCCCACTCATTGTCATTGTTGTCCACTCTCTCTGTTATTGTTGTTCACCACTATTATTGTTATCATCATTGTTGTTGTTGCAACTGTTGCTCCAACCTTCTTCACAGTTGCCACTACCTACTTACCTTACTGCTACTCCACTATGGCCATTACTGCCCACTACTACCATTGTTGTTATAGTTGCATCATAGTTACTACAAATTCACTATCATATGTCACAAGTCATAGTTCCAAGGTCACTGCCATTATTGTCTTGGAACGTTGTCATACATTTTAGGCGTTTTCAAGTCAAAATTTGCATATATCACACTTGTCATATTATTGTCTTACTCAGGGTTGCAAGGGAGCACCCTCTGCCCCCACCAACAAACTTGCTCCCAATTCACACTCTGCTTGGGAGCACGCTCCCTTTAAAAAAAACGCTCCCTGGTTATTAGGGAGCGATTAGGGGAGCTCCCTAGTCTTTTTAAAAAAAAGAATTGCAGTAACATTCCAAATGCAATTTTTCGAATAAACAAATAATTTTTTAGTGGGGCAGCCTAATGATCAAGCCTACGGCCCTAGTATTGATATGTGATTCATGGTAATGTTAAATTATTAATCTTCATTTTCATCTTTTTACTTAAATTTTTAACATTACCATGAAATGACTCAGGATGTTTGAGAGTGGTTCCGACCTCATTGGATTTCATATGGAGAAAGTAGAATTTTAGATCTCATTCAAACTCCAACAGACTTATCAAGTTTTCAGGATTTCAGGATTGGGGGGATTGCAATGTTTCCATTGGATTTTGTTATGTATTAGGGTATGGAACTCGTATTTAATCAAGAGCACCAATCCCTCTATGTACCTTGATGTTCGTAACATTGGTTGTTAAACTCCTCCATCATGACCCTTCTAAAAATGTACCCATCACTCAAACAAAATCTTGACTTGACATGCTATGTTTTTTCTATCTTATGTTAATGCTTAGAGGGTGATATTAATGACAAAGATCCCTATACAGATCCAGAGGTAATGACAAAGATACCTCGGGCTATTGATGCTTAGAGGTTGATATTAATGACAAAGATTATGATTTTCCTAAGTTGCAGGAAATGTTGGAGAATGGTCCGTTTCCGGCTGAAAACGAAACAGAAATGAGGAAACTCGTACGGTACGGCCTGGAAACGTGTTTCCGGCCGTATTGGCCCGTTTCTCGAGGAGGAAACGTGGCTAGTACAGCTAGAAACGTTTTTCCAGGTTGTACGAGGGAGTTTCCTCTTCTAAATTGACTTTTTCTTGTATTTTTTTTTTATTTTTTGCAACTAAAATATCTTTTGGATGCCTCTTAAGTTATAAAAAAGAGAATTTTTTGAGTGGGGCAGCCTAATGTTCAAGCCTATGGCCCTAGTGTTGATATGCAGTTCATGGTAATGTTAAATTCTTAAAATAAAAGGATGAAAATGAAAAATAAAGGAGAATGAGAATGTCACTTTTACTTAAATTTTTAACATTACCATGAAATGACTCAGGATGTTTGAGAGTGGTTTCGCCCTCATTGGATTTCATATGGAGAAAGTAGAATTTTAGATCTCACTCAAAATCCAGCAAACTTATCTGTTTTTCAGGATTTCAGGATTGGGGGGATTGCAATGTTTCCATTGGATTTTGTCATGTACAGGGTATGGAACTTGTATTTAATCAAGAGAACCAAGCCCTCTATGCAAGGGAGACTCCCAATAATCAAGAGCACGTAGGATACTAGGGTATGGAACTTGTATTTAATCAAGAGCACTAAGGTCGTTCGACTATGTAGGAGGAGACTTCCAATCAAGCACAAGACAAGAAATTAGAAATTTCTCGTGCCTGATTTTGGATATTGCTATTTTCATTATGTGATCATTCATCAGTAAATGTGAACTAAATTTAGAGACTTATAGTTTATGCATTGATAATTTAATCATAATGTAATAAATTAGAATGTACCATATATGCTTTATGATTGCACATATTTCTTAAATGTCCTAAGATATATATATATATATATATATTGCGTTTCCCCGTTTCCAAAATTTGGGGGGCGTCACATTTCGTACCTATGCCCGTTTCGGAAACTCGTACCCGTTTCCCTGTTTCATTCAACTTAGTGGTTTTCCAACAAGACTAAAAAATTAGACATTTCTTGTGGTGGCAAGAGACCCAAGCATTAGCAATAGATAATAGATTTACTTGTCTTTTCTAGTTTCTAGTACTTTTCATAACTATTGACTCTTTCATATTTATTATGATATTTTTGGTAAACATTATATGACAATTTAAGTTTGAAATTTGAAGTTGGCAATTATAACTCATTGGTAATGAGTTATGAATATGATGCTTCGTGAAAGTTGAAAGCTGTTTCATTTCATTTCATTTTATAATATTTCATTTCATGTTAGATATTATTTGTTGTAATGGTTACACTTAGCTTACAAGTACAATTTTGGTGATCAATGATGATAAATGTTATATATTGAATTTTGAAAGCTTGAAACTTTAAGATTGATGAATCATGAGATTCAATATGTTGTATGTTACTATGTTACTAACTTGTGGACACGGTTGATGAAGATTATAACTTCTAGATGATTGTTGTTATATGGTTCAATCTATGTTTTTTATGCTTTTTATATCTAATTCATCGTTCTACATGCTTTTGTTAACATATATGCATCAAAATATAAAAAATAGATATATTATATAAAAAAATCGCTCCCCGAATTGCTCCCAAACCAGGAGCTTCTGAAAATGTCACTCCCACTCCCACTCCCACTCCAAAGTAACCTTGGTCTTACTATTGAATCAAAACACTTCCATATCAAAGTCACTACATATGGTTATTGTTAGGCAAGTGTTACTAGGTCACTTCCACACAAAGATCACTGCTAGTCCAGGTTATTGTTGTGCAATGTAATAAGGTCATTGTGTTGTCTAGTCGTGTCTCCACCTGTCAAACATCTCAAAGTTACTGTCATTGTCACAATATTAATTATGTATAGCTATTGATCTTCTTGTGGTTGATGACCTTATTGAACTTCAACAGACACGCTCAATCTTAAAAGAATGCCACTATTAGATCAGATCATTCTCTACTCAACCTTTAACTTTTAGTGCAAATACAATACCAATCTCAAAACCAACTGCTCTGCACAATAATATGTAGAGGTTTGTCAAATGTATAAAGCTCTGCACAAAGGTTAGAACTGATCCTCACAAGAAAAGGTGCCACAAGCTTATATACAGGATGATAGGTTCAACCTTCCCCTGTGATACCCCTGGTGGTGCGCTATGTACAGGATGACATGTTCAACCTTCCCCTGTGATACCCCGTGGCAATTGTGGAACAGGATGATTAGTTCTTGTTGAAATTTGGTACCAGAGGACAGGTGGTTCCCTAAGGCTTTGATCTTTGGCCTAGGGAAATGTGTCCAAAAGAATTTAATTTTTCTCCTAAAGTGACTTTAAAATTTTTATAAAGTCAAATCTAATTTAAAAGTGACTTTAAGTGATAAAGTTACTAAAGTCTAATTTTAAAGTGACTTTAATAAAGTCAATGTAAAATTAGAAAGGAAAAGTGACTTTGGAAATAAATGACTAAGTGGGTCTTTATTAAAGTGGGCTGAATTAAAAAATAGAAAGTGAGATTTAAATGAGCATTTAATCTCAGCCCTAGATCTCAATCTATTTCAGCCATTGGATTTAGGGGTCCCCCAAAAGTCACTTAGGGTTAGATTAAAGGAGGAAAAGGAAGAAAAGGACATTAATTCTTTCATGAGCAGATTGAGAGAAGGAGAGCAAGAGAGCAAGGGAGATTTCTGGACAGGGAGGAGAAAGAGGCAACAGCTTGGCACACATTCCAAGGCAAAGTTTCAGCAAGTCCGTACAACTGAGTTAGCACATAGTGAAAGGCAGATATTGGGCACGATTTTCTAGAAATTTGTACAGCAAGTGCACAGAAATCGAGGAGTAGATATCCATACAGCAAGTGGTTGTACCTTGGCATGCATTTCTAGGCAGAAATCCATACAGCTGTACTATTGTTTTCTGCACAGAAATCAAGGAATCCATACAGCAGCATTTATGGCAGCTTGCACGCTTTTCTAGGCAGTCCGTACAACAGCATTTAAGGCTGAAATTTGGGCACAAAAATCGAGGAGGCCGTACAGCATTTATTGTTGTTCTGTTTTGTTGTTTGCAAGTTTTTTCAGTTGGCTGTGAGGTACGGAAAACGAGATAAGTTGTAAAAGTTTGCTCGCTGATTTTTTGCTGAATATTTCTCTCACTGTAAAAAGCATTTTCCAGAAATAAGGAGCTTTCGAACTGGTTTTCCCCAAGAGTTGTAGGGGGTTTTTCCAGGGTCACCTTGACCAAAAATCGATGTGTTTAAATGTGTTGAATGGTTGTTTGTATGTGTTGATTTTTATTTCTGCATTTTCCAGCATTCTATAATATTCCCAGAATTTGTGTTTTCAGCAAAATTTATTTTCCAGTTGTTGAATGTATGGATATGGGAAAGGGCATTTAACTATTTTGGAGAAATTAGGTGAAACTGAAAACCGAGGTGGGAAATCAGAAATTTTTACAGTTCTCCTGTGGGTTGGGATGATTAGTTCTCCTGTGGCAACTGTGAAACAGGATGATTAGTTCTCCTGTGGGTCAGAATGATTAGTTCTCCCGTGGCAACTATGAAACAAGATGATTAGTTCACCTATGGGTCGAGATGATTAGTTCTCCCGGGGCAACTGTGGAACAGGATGATTAGTTCTCCTGTGGGCCGGGATGATTAGTTCTCCCGTGGAAACTGTGAAACACGATGATTAGTTCTCCTGTGGACCGGGATGATTAGTTCTCCTATGGCAACTGTGAAACAGGATGATTAGTTCTCTTGTGGGTCGGGATGATTAGTTCTCCCGTGGCAACTGTGAAACAGGATGATTAGTTCTCCTGTGGGTCGGGATGATTAGTTCTCCCATGGCGACTTTGGGGCAGGATGATTCGTTCTCCTATGGGCCGGAATGATTAGTTCTCCCGTGGCAACTATGTGGCAGGATGATTCATTCTCCTGTGGACAGAATGATTAGTTCTCCTGTCGAGGCATCCTACCCATGCAGTCTGGGACTCATGGGAAGTACCTCTCATCTGATCAATGAGCAAGGAAATGGGGTTAGGGACCATAGTAGTACTATCAATGGACGCATCATTGTATCTACCGTACTCCCTATGCTAGGATGACCTCCATAGATCTGGGATTAATGAAACTGATTTGGGATCAGTATGAGTGGTTTGAGACACTCTCTTGTGATATTGAGCTGGGATCAATAAAACTGACTTCGGGTCAAAAAGAGTATTGTGACGCACTCTTCAGATGAAACTGACTTCAGGTCAGTGGAGAATGGTATGAGACATTCTCGATCAATTCTTCTTCTTCATGGTTCAGCAAAGCAGTGCAGGGCACTGATGGCAAAGATAGTACAGTTGGACATATGGATTAGCGGATGGATTTCTGCCTAGTTGAGAGGGAGTGTTAAAATTGGCAACTAGGGCCAAACTCCATGTGGGTCATCTTATTAATTGAAGCTGATATTTTTATTGGATCCCCCCTCTCATCGAGAGGTGTTGGATTGATCTAAACATCATCCGATTCCGATAAGTATTTATGGAGATATGAATTTATTTGTGTTATGGGACAATTCGTCAAGGTCGGCCAACAACCAAATAAACCCCACTTGTGCTCAACGTTTTAGTATAAATAGAGGTGGCCTTCAAGTCATTTCAACACACCTGGGATATCTTCCTCTTTACTTGTCATTGGGTTTTAGTAGGACGAGAGATCCTAGGGATTAATGCTACCCTAATCCAGAGGGCAGAAGTCGGAAAAGCCCGAACTGCCAAACTGTCAAGAATAGCCGGAATTGCCGAAACCGTCGGGAATTGTGAGAACTGCCGGGAAAAGTCGGAACTGTTGGGAATAGCCGAAATCGCTGGAACTATCCAGGACTGTCGAAACTACAGGGAAAAGCTGGAACTGCCGGAACTGCTGGGAATTGTCGGAACTGCCAGGAAAAGCTGGAACTACCGAAACTGTCAGGAACTGTCGAGAAAAGCCAAAATTGTCGGAACTGCCGGGAAAAGCCGGAATTGTCGGAACTGCCGAGAATAGTCGGAACTGCCAGGAACTGCCAAAACTGTTGGAGCTGCCGAGAATAGCCAAAACTGTCGGAACTACCAAAACTACCAGGAACAGCCGAAACTGTCGGAACTGTCGAGAACTTCCGGAATAGCTAAAGCATCTATCTCCGAAGGACGACAAGCATGCAAGGGACAACAAGCAAGCAAGGTGCAACCTATACATAGGCCAGTATGGCAACATGGTGCAACAATGGCACATAATGTAGTACAAAGATGGGTACAATCATGATTAATGAAGCGTGATGAGATGCAGCATAGTGATGATGGGTGCAGCATGGTGCAGCGCGGTGAGGTGCAGCATGATGATGAGCTGCAGCAAAACGATAGGTGAAGGAGTCACCTTGGAGAATCAATTGAAGCAGCATGTCTTCAACTGATGTCATGTATCATCTTCTTAGAGATGATCTATGCTCTTATCTAGATAAGTCAAAGTGTTGACTTCTATTGTAAACGTACTATCTCTCTCTGCTAAACTATCAAAGAACATATAAGCATTGATCAAGGGTTTCCCCACATTGGGGTTTGTCCCTGGCTAGTGCCACATCTTGTGTCCTCTTGTCTTGGCTTGTCTTCTGCGATTTATGTTTATGTTCAGTCTGCAATTTACTTTAATGTTGATGTGATTGCTCATCTAGAAAAGATATTGAGCTAACTGTGAAAATTGAAATAAATTGCTCTAAGCATAGAACATACCTAAAATTAACACCTTCGATCTAACATGTGTGATCCACAACAAAAGAGAAGAGAAGATGTGTCCAAATGACCTTGAGGTCTCTTCTATTTATAGGCTTTCCAAAGGGTTCACTTGGGGTTAAGATTGACCCAAGCAGTTACTCAAGTGGTTAGGGCCGACCCATTCCATAATACATGTATGAATAAAATAATTCATAATTCAACTTTTGCTTGACCAAATTGGGTGATCTTTAGGTCGATTTGGTCCTCTCGAAAAGAGAAATCTAATGCAATCATTATCTCGGTCATTTGAGTTGTCCAAGGTAGAATTTTACCGCATTTGCAAAAATTAACACATCACAAGGTAAGTAAGCGATGTACGAACTGGTTGAGGAAGTAATGGAACTCGCAACCAAACAAGAACACAAAACTAGTGAAGGCACAGAAGGATGTGGGTTCAAGCGGGTCACGGGTGAGCAAAATCAGCTGACATGAGTCAAATATTGTGACGGGTTCTTGTATTGTAAATTTGGTTATTTTTATATGTTGTAAGGAAGGAACCAAGCTAGTCGGCTAGAGTTTCCTATTTTATGTAAACAATTTAAGGTTAGAGAGTCGTTCCATTATGTTCTTGTACACCTGTGGCATTGTTGTGAGTTGTTATACAACATTTACATTTAAATTGTTGTATGAAGATTGAGACAATATGATTGCTTGTTCTATATTAATGAAGATATGATTTCACTAAATAACTGATATAGAATATAATTAAAGAGTATCACATTGTGAGGCATAGTCTAGGTGACATAACATTGTGTTACACTAGGCAATTGCGAAGCACACTAGTGTCACACACTCAAGGAGTCACGATGCACCGAATGCACCTTGTAACTGCGCGAAGCCCCTAGAATTGTGACACTTATGAAGAGGTATCCTAACTTGTTTTGGACACCTTGTGCTACACATTGTATTGATTTAATGTGAGAGGATAGAGGGAAAATTCCTTGTGTCAGGGATATTGTTGAATCATCCAACAGCATAACAAAATATATACAATCATACATCAGTGCTTAGCTTCATGAGAAGATTCACCAATAAATGGGATTTGGTGCATCCTACCATTACACAATTTTGCACTAGCTTCATATCTCTTCAATCTCTTTTGACTTCTTTACAGAATGTGAAGAAAATGTTTCTTTCAAAATAGTGGTGTGCTTTATCTTTTAGCCGCAAACTAGATGGAGAAACCATATGCAGGCTAGTTTCATATTAGGATAAATTTTCGGCAGGAAAGATTTTCGGCTGGAGTGGAGGAGGTGTGTGTCATTACTGAACCTTTGGTAAAGGTTCTTCGGTTGGTTGATGGAGACAAGCCCACAATGGGTTTACTTGTATGAAGCCATGGATAGGGCCAAAGAAGACATCTATAGATATTATGAGGATAAGGAGGATGAGAGATTTGAGAAACGACGATTGATATGGAGAGTGATTTATGCGCAATGAAACAATACACTCCATCGCCCCCTCATGCTACAGGGATATACCTCAACCCCATATTTTCTTACTCCTATGGTTTTAAATTTGATGTTGAGGTGATGGATAGATTCCATACTTTTGTTCAGAGGATGGTGCCATCTCTGCAAGAATGTGCAGAGATTTCTAAAGAAGTGGAGATATATAGGATGGAAGGTGGCACAATCAGCTTTGATATGGCTATCTAAGATAGGAAGACCAAAATGTCAGATAAGCTTCAATTTCTTTCAAATTCATTGTCTCTTCATACCTTGCTATAGCTTTCAAATTTCAATGTTTTTTTTCTTATGTTTCTCTTATTTGTTTTTTATGCTTGGTGGAGAAGCTATGGTGCCAGAGTACCCAATCTCCAAAATCTTTCCATTCAAGTGCTCAACCAAACATGTAACTCCTACGAATACGATCGCAACTGGGGTTTATTTGAAAAAATATACACCAAGCACAACATATTAAAAAAATTCAAATTGAATTTTTGAGTTCATTCTAAATTATAATTCACTATTTTTATCGTTAATAATTTATGACCCTCATAGAGGATGGAGTCTTGGCACCTTCATGACATGGTCTACGTGTACTACAATCTTCAATTGTGGGTGAGGAAACTTCAGAAAACACTTAATGTGTACACCATATCATTGGATGGGATTAACATTATTGTTGCATGGAGGGCTGAGATCAAGAGGACTATCATGGAATTGCTCCCTGATTAGTTGGAGGAAGCACCAGAGTAGGCAGAAGCGGTAGGAAAGAGAGCGCTAGAGGAGGACCAATAAGAGGAAGTGCAACTATTAGAATCATGCTATTTTTGTATTTAATGCTCATCTGTGATCTTATTTAGCAGTTTCTTATTAGAAACTCCTTGTTTCTATTTTCTTAGTAGAAACTTCTTGTTTCTATTTACTTGGTAGAAACTTGTTTCTGTAAATACAGTTGTACTATTTATTGAGCTTCATTGCTCATTGTATATCAATTCATTCCTTGAAATCCATATGCGTGTTTTCGCACTGTTTTATGGTATCAGAGGTAGGTTATATTTTTTTCGGCAACAAAAAAATAAAAAAATAAAAAAATTCTTGTTTGAAAATTTTCGTGGACTCTGAAAAATCGTGGTTGTTTACTGGGCATCACGATTTTTTTTTGCCGCAAACAAGATCGTTGGCATACCTCTGCCGTTGAACCCCTTGCTCTATACTCTGCACATTAGCCATTGTTTCATCGTTGTCTGTCGTGGTTACTTCCACGTGCGACTGGTGCAAGCCATCGAAGCAACATCCCAGTGGAGGATCTGCGTGCAAGCAGTGGCTGGAGATGGCACCTCCACCTGTTATTCGCGTGAAGAGACGGACTCTCCCTGCGCAGAAACTAGAGACGATAACAGAAGAATCTTCCTATTTTGAAGTCACGGTACAAAGCGGTTATGAAAGCATCGACCCCGATTCCCTATCACAGACACTAGCGTCGGCGTTGATATTTGGGCAGAGTGGTTATCAAAGCGTCAAAGACAATTCTCCGTAACACATGCGGGCGTCGTCGTTGAGATTTGGGCAGAGCGGCTTTGAGAGCATCGAGCCCGATTTCCTGTCACAGTCAAGGGCGTCGGCCTTGAGATTTGGGCATTTGAAAGTCGGGAATCAAGTGGTGTACAACACGACCAAAGATCGTCTGTGAAATTGAGAAGACCCAAGAGCGTCATGCGAGTATCATCTTGATCATCAGAAAATTCGACCCATCTTCTCTTTTTGGTTCGGGTTGCAGTCAGAACCAGGTATTTTACCTTTTTCATTTGTCGAAAAAATTTTCCGATTACAGATTTGATGTGGGTTTTGTGACATCTCAACTGGGTAGTCGTCAGAACTTTCTGGGTGCATTGTTTTCCATGCCTCGATTTTCGAGTCAGTGGATTTGAATCTTGTTTCTAGCACCTGTTAGTTTCTGTCTGGATCAACCAGCATCTACATTGAAATCCGTGCCAGACTCCTTTGTTGTTTTCTGTGTCTTGGGAAACGTGCAAATGGCCTTGCTAACCAATCTGATGTTGGAAGGCAATCAGCGCTTTAATGGTAACAATTATAACATCTAGAAACAGAGAATGTTGACCATTTTTTAATATAGGTGTCTTGACCAGCTAGTTCTAGGCAAAGAACTTAGTCCTAGCACATCTGGTGTAGATCAAGATAAGTTTGATGATCGAAATCGAGAGGTTGTTACGCTTCTCAAACTCTTTGTGACTGATGATCAGTTACCGCAGATTCCTTCCGGCAAGACAGCTGCCGAAATCTGGCAACATTTGAAGGAATTGCACGAGACATCCGACAAGAGCAGAGCTTTCTTTCTAAAGAATCAGTTGTTTTCCATCATGATGGATGAACGAATGCCTTTACAAGAACATCTTAACAAGATTAAAGACATTCAAGATCAGCTCGAAGCCATTGGTCGGACCATGGAGGAAGAAGATATGGTAGTCATCACTCTGAAAAGTCTACCAGAACCTTATGAGCACTTCAGAGAAAGTTGAAACACTCAACATTACCTCCACTAATGTTGATCTGAAGTTTTCAGCGTTATGCACCAAACTCCTGCAACAAGATCGTTGGAAATAGCAGTTTGGTAGCGGTGCTTCATCAGCCTCCTCAGAAAATGCTCTTGCTGCCAAATATCAGCCCTCTCAGTCCTTTCAGCGGAAAGGTTCTTCTCAGCCTTCTAATTCTACTAAGAAGAAAAATGTGCAATGTAATTACTGTCACAAGTTCGACCACATGAAGAAAGATTGCTGACAAAGGATTGCTTCTGAACAGAAGAGGCAGGGAGGGTCTCATCAGCAAGCGAATGTTGCAAAACATTTTGAGCAGAAGGAATCTGCCTTTTACGCCTTTATGGCTAAGAGGTCCTCAGATCATGCCCCATCTTCTGCCTGGTACATTGACTCTGGTGCATCACATCATTTCTCTCACAAGCGTAACTGGTTTACTGACTTCTCATCTTTTAGTGATTTCGTGGTCTTTGACGGAGGTGAGGAGTACACAGTGGTTGGTAGAGGTATAGTTCAGATCCAATCTAATAGGCACACACTCATCTTCCTGAATGTGTACTATGTTCCTAGTATGGAAATTAATTTGTTGTCTGTCAGCCAGATTATGAGGAACTCTCCTCAGCTTGATGTGGTGTTCAATGCGCACAAGTGTTCCATTATTGACAGGGAAACTCGTCTTACGGTTGTTGTTGGCCTAGAGGATCATGGTCTATACAGGCTTCTTAACACTGGTGATTCTCCAGAAGTGGCTCTAGCAGCTTGTGATTCTCCCATCAGCACTCTGTGGCATCAAAGATAAGGGCATCTAAACATTCAGTATCTCTCTCAGCTATCTCGGGAGGGACTTGTGTCAAGGTTACCTGATATTCAAACTCAGCAGTTGGGAGTGTGCGGCGCCTGTCAAGCTAGCAAGCAACATCGATCTTCATTCAAGGATGGAGAATCTTGGCGCACATCTAAGGTACTCCAGTTAATTCATGTTGATATTTGTGGTCCTATGAAAACATCGTCAATTACTGGTTGCAAATATTTTTTGTTTATTGTAGATGATTTCAGTAGAAAGATGTGGGTGTACTTTCTAAAACATAAATCTGATGTATTTAATATATTTCAGAAGTTTAAGTCTTTAGTAGAAAAAGAGTCTGGCTGTAATATCATATCTCTTAGGATAGATAACGGAGGGGAATTTTATTCTTCTGCTTTCTCCAACTTCTGTGATACCCATGGCATCAAACGCCAGTTAGCTACACCCTACACTCCTCAGCAGAATAGTGTTGTCGAACTTCGCAACCGTACAGTTGTTGAAATGGCTCGTTCCATGTTACAACACACGAGTGTTCCGAACAAATTTTGGGCTGAAGCAGTGTTTACTGTTATCTATCTTCTTAACAGATCACCTACTCAGGCTATTACGGGGAAGACTCTAGAAGAGGTTTGGTCTGGTCGTAAGCCTAAGATCAGCCGCCTCAAAGCTTTTGGCTTGGTTGCATATGTTTGGATTCCAGCTGCTAAGCGCTCTAAGTTGGATTCCAAGAGCCAGAAACTCATGATGACAGGGTACAGTGATCATCACAAGGCCTATAGGCTGATGGATTTAGACACTGATCGTCTTATCTTCAGTCGGGACGTAGTATTTGATTAAGACAGAGGGTTCTTTCAGTCTCCTCCCTCTGAGCAGTGCTTTGAGGATCAGCCTCACAGTGTTCTTCTTCCGTTAGGTCCACCTGATGGGAGGGACGATGCAGCATCAGCATTTGATGATGCACTACCTGAGTACCTCCGGAAAATAATCCTCCACTCGCTGCTCCTGTTGTTCCTGAGCATCCTCCACCTACTCCAGATATTGGTTCTTCTATTCTCCGGCCTAAGTAGTGAGCTAAAACTATTGGTGGTCTCCAGGATAATGAGCTCCTTGAAGGTAGAACTTCTAGAAATAAGAGCAAACATCAGCCTACAGTTAATTTTGCTCTTATGGCTAACCTACATAGTGTTTTTGAGCCTCAAACCTATTGAGAGGTTAAGGGTATACCTGAGTGGGAACAGGCTATGGACACTGAATTCCAGAGTCTTCAGAAGAATCACACTTGGACCCTTTCTGATCTTCCTACAAGGAAGAAGCCCATTAGCTGCAAATGGGTGTATAAAGTGAAATACAAAGCTGACGGAACCCTAGACAAGTATAAGCGTCGCCTTGTTGCTCGAGGGTTCTCACAGAAGGAATGCATATACTATGAGGAGACCTTTGCTCCTACAACCAAGATGAGTACCATACGGCTCGTTCTTGCCTTAGTAACTCAATTCAGTTGGAAAGTCCATCAGATGGATGTAAAGAGTGCTTTTTTGAATGGTGACTTACAGGAAGAAGTCTACATGACGCGGCCTCTAGGATTCAAAGTTGTCGGCCAAGAACAGAAAGTCTGTAGATTAGTCAAAGCATTCTATGGTCTGAAACAAGCCCCTCGGGCTTGGTACATAAAAATTGATAAGTACCTAACAGATCATGGCTTTCAGCGGAGTCCATCTGATGCAAACCTATATATCAAACATACTGGTGATGATATTCTGTTTGTGGTTGTCTATGTGGATGACCTTATCATTACTAGTAGTTCAGTACCTTTGATCCATGGGATCAAACAAGATTTGTGCAACACTTTTGATATGACAGATTTGGAACTTCTTCATTACTATTGGGGGATTGAAGTCTGACAGACTAAGAACAACATTTTTCTCTCTCAGTCCAAGTATGCTAGAAGTCTTGTGGACAGGTTAAGAATGTAGGATTGCAAACCTGCCACAACTCCTATGGAACCAAGGCTCAAATTTTCAGCTCAATCATCCTCACCACTTGTGGATGAATCTTTATTCAAGCAATTAGTGGGCAGCCTCATCTACCTTACTACCACTAGAACTGATATCAATTTTGCAATGAGTTACATTTCACGCTTCATGATAGCTCCTAAAGCTGATCATTAGAGAGCAGTGAAGCATGTGTTGCGTTATGTGAGTGGCACTCCTAATTATGGACTTTTGTACACTCGGAGTTCAGATCCTACACTCAGTGGTTATACAGATTCCGACTGGGCAGGTTCGGTTGATGACCGTAAATCTATAGCTGGGTATGTGTCTTGTGAGGCAGTTTGGCTTTGACGTATGCTTGCAGATATGCATGTTTCCCAGGCAGGTATTACTCCCTTGTTCTGTGATAATCAAGGAGTGCCCAAACTCGCCAAGAATCCAATCTTCCATGAACAAACAAAGCATGTGGAAACTCATTGTCACTACATTCGACAACTTGTTGAAGACGGATCCATTTAGTTGTTGTATGTTCCCACCACAGAGCAACCAGCGGACATCTTCACCAAGCCTCTTGGTCCTAATAAGTTTGTAAAATTCAAAGGGTCTATAGCTGTTGTAAATAGATTGAGCATTAAGGGAAGGTATTAGAATAATGCTATTTTAGTATTTAATGCTCATTTGTGATCTTATTTAGCAGTTTCTTATTAGAAACTTGTTGTTTCTATTTTCTTAGTAGAAATTTGTTGTTTCTATTTTCTTATTAGAAACTTGTTGTTTCTGTAAATACAGTTGTACTATTTATTTAGCTTCATTGCTCATTGTATATCAATTCACTCCTTGAAATCCATATGCATGTTTTTGCACTGTTTTAGCAACAACCTTGGACGGTGACCAATATAGGACATCATAGTCTACCTCCTACTTCTTCTAGAGGATGTCAAACTCCAATGCCAACCCCAGCACCTTCTTCCTCTAGAGGAAAAGCCATGACCTTTGCCCGTAAAAAGTGTAGAGGAAATCACTGATTCACTGGTTTCTGTATCTAATTCCAATGTAGATGACTGACGATAATGAGCTACATTTATTAACTTTTTGGTTGATATTTTGAAGCTGAGTTGAGACTCAAAATTCAAGATATGATTCACGGTGGATGTATGATGTAGCACTAGACATCTCATACCAGTGTTGCGAACATTGCGTTTGGGATTAAATCAGCGAGGGTCCAAAATCGGAAAAAATCAAAAAAATCGAGATAAAATCGGAAAATGACGGCAAAATTTAAATTTAAAAAAAAAATTAATAATAAATAAATAAAATAATAATAATAATAGAAAATTCAAGATTTTTTGGGAAAAAATCGCGATTTTCGCAACACTGTCTCATACATCTTATATATTAGTTTTTTTTTCACATTTATGTGGAAATGCATTTACCTGAGGTTGTGGATGCTTTGGATGCTAAAACAATTGAAAAAAATAACAGATATTTTTGTACTTTTAAAAAAATCTGATGTTTACCAATATTTTTCGATTTTTATGATTTTTTTGTTTTCTGGATCCTTGCTGATTTTATCCCGATGCCGATGTTAGCAATATTGACTCAATCCCCAAGGAATAGCCTATTTTCGTCCTACAAAAGCATTAACTAGAGAGAATTTTCCTCACCTTATACTATATTATTTCATTTTGAGATGCACTGCTCAGTCTATACTTGGAGTCTCAACTTCTATTTTCAGGCAGTTGATCTATATTCAGAGGAAAGGCACTTTCGTTGCCCTATCTCAACATACTTGAGTTCTATCTTGATTCTTCATACATCAGCTATTCTTGGAGATCACTATCATGCACCCTACTTAAGAACTACTTCATTTGACTTCTCACTATTTTTATCTCTTCTATTCAGAGGGATGGTCTTTGTACATGCCAAAGTTCACTCTATAAGAGCTGAAGGGGTAGCAAGGGTTCTGAATTCGTTCATTGCTTGGCTTCTGTGGTCTAGTTATCCCATTCTTTTGGTTTGAGTTTGCGAAAGAGCATATTATTCAGTGAGAGTTACAGGTCACTCTACTCCTGCCCATGTGATTCCATCCTTGGATCTGGCAAGAAAGCATGCTTTGGAAGCAGTTTGACATCCTAAAATGCTTTGAAGTTGAAATCAATATCTTCAAACTTTGCACTTGCAACTTTGGAATAAAGGTAACATCTTATTTAGTGGCTAAATCTCATTTGTTTGATGTGTTTAATTTACTTGAATTTCCAGAATCAAATGATAATGGGAATCACCACACTCAATTGATTTGCCACTCAATCAACCAAGGAATTCAAGGCACTATGGTCACAAATATAATTGCCAACCTTAACCTTGTTGTTTTTGGTTCTTTTACACACAGACCCGCACATTTTAAGACTAGATCTGAGATGTTTTAAGCAGAGTTGCATGGTTACCAACAAAGAATTAATTATTTGGGTGGAACTCTGCATTGTAGTTTGTTTTCCATATTTTTGCCACACAGTGATTTCATATGGATTTTATATGACAGGAAGTTAATATTGTAGTATAGTAAAGCATTTTGTTTCCCAGATTTCTATTTTATCTTCAGAATGCTTAAGGATTTTCCCAAGTTTAGCATGCACTAACCTAAAGTGCAGAGAGACTATACAAGGTCACAATGGTACTTCTCTAGTTGACTTTAGGTCTCTCCCAGTTTCAAATGTTAACAGAACTTAATGGAAAATTTCACCATTTACTTTGTACTATGTAGTAGTAGCTTTTTTTTTCAAACTTCATGGTAGTTGAATTTAAACACAGACATGAACAGAGTGGCATAGATTACTCTTGTACTCATTCCTTTTAATATATCGTTTCCTTTCCTTCTTGCATTAGTAACCTAGCTCTCTTTGGCCTTCTCCCTAGATATAGGTGTTGCTATGGCACTCCCACTTTGTATTAGATTGATGTTACTCTTACTCCCGTTGACCTACTTCTGTGGTCACTCATTAGATATAAATAAAAATATCTTAAGTTCCATTTGAAATCAGTGTCTTCTACTTAATGCATCAATCAGTCATCTTCCAACCTTCCTCATCAAAGATGATAATGCACATGATTATTGTTTTTGAATTTTCTGCAAGGTTGGTGACATAATAACACCATGACCCAAGTCAATGACACAATACAACATGGATGCTAACGCAAATGTCTGTGAAATTCAAAGCAGGAGAACCTCAGTCACATTAAATGCCTTCCATCAATCTCTCTCCAATTCTGGATTTTCCTAGGAGATAGGTTATAGTTAAGTTACAAATTGTTTTTCCTTTAATACCATTTACAGATCCACTACATCACCCTACATCGACATTTTCATGTTTTATAGTCATGGAGTAAAAAAACAAATTTCTCAGACAATACAATTTTGACAGCATCAGAAGCAAAAATGTTGAAGAGATTAGTGCAAAATCTTGGCAAGAAGCAAGTATACACGAATAATACCTGAAAATTTCGAGCCAAAAATCCAACTAGGGGCTTATCCTTTTCCTCTTTGCTCAACTTAAAGAGCCCCATCAAAACATTCAGCCGATTCAGTGCCATATATAACAGGGCACAATCCTTTGGATCTCTTCTTTTCAGATATTGTGTCCGTGCAAGTTTCTCCATCTGCACAGTATCTACAATCATTAGAAGCATTTTATTGAAAACAAAACAGGTTTTATAGTTCGAAAGATCCATTACAATCTCATATACTTATGAATATGAAGTCAAAGAAATAAATTCTTTAAAGATATACATGAGTATCAATTTTGAAACTTTGCATTATTTGAAGTAAAATAAGATGTCAATACTAACTAAGATAGCAGTCCAATTGGTCTGTCCATCTGTGCACTACTGATTGAGACCAGATGTTGTAACATGTATTTTGTTGTTTGTTTCATTCATTGTTTCATCCAAAATCACTTGAAAAATATTTTGAAAACAGATAAGGCAAGTATATCGGAAATCAAAATATAAAGGAAATGGAGAAATATATCAGATTTACAAATGAAACAAGGGTTAAAGCATTAACACCAGACCCGAAATACTATAAGTTATGTTTCATAAAGTTCGGCGGGTCCGCAGTTATATGTATGTATATGGAACCGCCAATTGCGATATGGGTGGGCCGGACCCGAAATAATATATACAGCGTGTTTAAAAGTTCGGCAGGTCTGCTGTATCGAAAGTCCTTTATATACATGCATATGGGTTCTGCCGATCGCGATTTGCAATGACGGACCCGAAACAATATATATTATGTTTTATAATTGTGGCGGGTCCGTCGTATCGCACAGCATATTATATATATATGGAAAGCGCCGATTGCGATAGTTTATACGACATATTTTATATAACTCAACGCATCCATCTTATCGCCGGTTGTAAAGGTTTTATTAATATATTAAAAGACACACAGTTTTATACGCATTTCTATTATAAAGGATTATAATAGAAAGGCCGAACTTTAAGCATATATGTATTATAATTAAAAGCCCCAGCGGGTCCACAAGGCGTATTAAAAGGCAGATTTCAAACTATAAGGCAGGATTTTGGGCGGAATGAAAATGTAAGTTGTTTTTAGTGGAGATCACCCGATCCCACTTATCATTCAACACGTAGCAACCAGGTGGAAAGAGGAAACCACCCATTTCGGGCAGGTATTCTCCGGGCTTATGTCCCACCCGAAAACTTTTGTAGATTGTCTGATCTGAAAAGCGCAGATCTACGGTGGAGATGAATCGGCGAGAAGTATACCTTGGGAATTGTGACGAGCCCGTATTGGAAGCGGAAAAGCATGTTTTATTATATATTTTCATTATAAAGTTTTTACGCATAATTCCAATATTTTCATAGTTATTGCGGCCTAAGGGTCCATAAGTTAAGTTTTACAGGAATTTTCGGGCCGATTGCGATTTGCGATGCTAGTCAACGAACATTGAATGGGCAGATTTGACAAGTTTAAAAAGCAGGATTTACTCTTTTGAGTTCCGGATTAATCCAAAGTTCGTGTTCATTTTCTTGTGTAATGCGGAAAATCAGGGTTGGAGCCGAAGCTTAAGAGGAAGACAATCCGATATATTTCTTGGCATTTTGGCCAATCAGAATGCCCATGTAAGCCCAGGATTACACAAACTAAACATATTTCATTACGGATAAGACGAATTAAGCATCATTAGGGCATTCACAGAGGACTTCAGCAGCGGATCAATGGAGCAAGCCAACAGTTATCATCCCCTCCTGAATCCAGTTATGTTCTTGTTATTTCATGTTCTTTGAGGTGTCTTTTCCCCTCTGTAAAATTTTGTAATAGTTTTAACTTCATATAGTTAGAAAAACAGTTAGATAATTTGAGCAGTTTCACAAATTAACAATTGTTCTACAATGTATAAAAAGAGAAAATTTTACTAAGAAAGGGTTCGAATTTTGGAGAACCTGGAGACTAGGCCAATGTATTCCTAATATCACCGTTGATTAATGAAAGAATCAGAAGATTACATGAGTTGTTGCATATAATTTTGTAAGCTTCTCTATCATGTGTCATGCTATGTTTTCTTCTTTTCAAGTATAGTAATGAAGTTGCAGGTCTTTATTTTCTTATGTAGATAAAGTTAAAATTCCTTAAAAGAGTTCTCCTATACTTGAAGTCCTCACTTCCTTTCTAAATTATAGATAATAGTTTCTGTGAAAGATCAGCATATTGTTTATGATTCAGTGCTCATTATCATAATTCCTCTAAGTTACAGATAGTAGTTTTTGTAAAAGATTAGCATATTATCTTTAACTTTCCCTTTCAAACCTTCATTCATCATTTATATCTAGCAACAAATGGCATTCTGAGATGTTCTGGTCATACATGTATTAAGAGTTAAAGACCAAATTGTCCAGGTCCCTCATTTGAGAATACAACAAACAATAAGTGACAGTAAACAAATATTTATTAATGTCTTAAGCGCAATTTCCCCATAGCCAGGAAATTGGTTTCTTAAGGAACAACACAAGGCATTGCTGCAATAATGATAAAGTTTTGAAGCCCAAAAAGTATAGATGCTTGACTATGTGTAAGAGTTGGTTGCATTTGAAAGCCCCCACATATAAGCACCCTTTACCACAATAATGCAGAATTGGGACTCATAGCTTCCCACAAATCCCAAAAAAAGATTGTTCGCACTTACCAAATAGTAGTGCACTATTTAAAAGGTCAATTCTTTAATTCATGATGAGCACAAGTCTTTTGCACAAGTCTGTTTTTACATTGAGAAAAACTAATAAGTTTAAACACTATTATAGATAGGATAATCAATTCTAGGCTAGATCTATGAAAAATTGAACACCAATTTTCATGTTCAGTGAAATTTTTTAGACAATCTTGAATAAATATCTCATTTTGCATCTGCAATACAAGGACATCAAATAAGAGTAGTTATTTTCTAGAGACAGTTGATATTTCTATCAATAGTTGGACCCATCCAAGATCTCCATAGATGCCTCCACCCCATCTTGTTCCTCTAAAAAGCTGATTAATGTAGCTACCAATAGTAATATCCAAAAGAGATACACTCAACCCTTTTGGATTGCACAACATAGACCACTAACTCCCAATTGGTTTTCTATTATGAGCACCTCCTCCAAATCTCCGATAGGCTTAATCTTTAATCGAGCTACTTACGAGGCTACAACAGCCCTTGATGAACAAGCTTCACATTGCCCTTAAACCACTTTGGGTATGCTTGCACCAATTGAGGGTGGAACCCCCCCAACCCCCATGTTTTCGGCCCTAAACCATGCTCTACATGGGAGTGCTTAGAGGGCACACTCTGGAAGACTAGACTTTTTTGACACACACCTTGCCAATTTGGGAGCGTGGTGCTCCCAAGGACACTCCCAAATCCAAGGAGCGCACTCCCAAGGTGCTCCCCAGACACTTCCTAGACTCTCCTTAGGTGCTCCCTAGACGATCCATTATGCTAGTGTTTAACTTATTCTTTCCCTTAATTTTTTAACATTACCATTAATTGTTTCACAATGTTTGAGAGTGGTCCCAACATCATCGGACTTCATACGGAGAAAATAGAATTTCAAATCCCATTCAAAATTCAGCAAACTTAACAGTTTTCAGTATTTCTAGATGTATGGGATTATGGTATTTCATTCGACTCTATCACATATGAGGGCATGTGATTGGCATTTAATCAAGAGCACCAAGCCCTATGTGCACCGCAATGTTGGTGGTGTTGATTGTTGAACTCCTTTGTCATGGTCTTAGCAAAAATGTACCCGTCACTCAAATCAAAATCATTGATTAGGCATGTTAAGCCTTTTCGGCCATATTGTAAGCCTTGGATTAGGCAATTTCATCAAAATTGCGTGATGTCCACTGATGTCCCTGTTACCCACCAAAAAAAGGTAACCCTACAAGAGAAAAAAATTCTCCCATCTTGGATAGCTAGCCAGCTAGCAGCCCTCCCTATTACTCAATTATGATGATATGCCATATTCCTCCACCATTTGCACGAGTCATACAACTCTCACCATGTTATGAATATAATTCATATAGAAATAATAATAAATATAAATATAATAATAAATAATAAGTAATTAACTAATGGCTAGTTAGTTAGTAATGAAAAGGCATGTCTTAGAGATATGACTGTTCATGGAAGGGCGCTTGCCTAGGGTATATAAGCAAGTCCTCATTCTCATTCTCATTTGTAGTACCTTACATCAATTCTTTATACAAATACAATTTACAATTATTGTCCTACGATGGATGTCTTTGTCTACAAAGTAGTTTAAATATTTCCGCTACATATACGACTTCTGGTCGTTACACACCATCTAACATTCCTCTTTAATGAAGGTGGGTTACCACTCCACAGGTATTTTAACCATTTTGCAATAAAGTGATTTTACATAATGTTTTGGGCATTCTAACATGTGTAAAGGGGTAATTTGGATGATTGATTGATCTTGATTATAACCTTGTGTTCTCACCTTACCAGGGGGTTAGTTGATCTAGAAATGGATCCCGGATAAACCTCTAAGTATAAAAGACTTCATATAAGAGGTAAAAGGTGCCAAATGGCACAAATCCTTTGTAAATCTGATATCGGCGGATCGCAATCGGCATCGGCATCGGCCATGCCATATGGGAACCTCGGGCCCATGCGATACGCAATTGCGATGTCGCAATATCACGTCGGAACATTGTAGAGGAGCAGAGATATATACATACATACATACATACATACATATTATATATTACATATAATATTATTATATATATTATATATATATATATATATATATATTACATATATATATATATATAGATGCGACTTGCGATATACATCCGAACCTGATAAAATTATAAACGATATTCCATATGTTTTTAGATCTACCCAACGGCAGTTTTGTGTGTATTTTCAATGTTTTTAACGTATTTTTAAAATACAAAGGGGAAGTCACGGAATGGCCATTGCAACTTGCAATAAGCGATTTCAGGCAGACCCGATAGGAGTGTAAAACGGAATTAAGGACTTTTGAAGTCCGAAAAATAGTGATTTGGCGGAAATTTCCCGTGTTTATATAGTGTTTCTCTGTGTAAACAGAGAACACTATTGTTGGGGATTTCAAAGGCCGATGGTCCCTTTCGTTACAGCACAGGTGGCCACCATCCCTGAAAGCGTTTAGCAATGATTGCTAATGCTCAGAGAGGGGATTTGAGCGGACCAAGGTCGGAAGATAGAAAGCCCGAGAAAAGGGAAAACGAACAGACAGCGCTAGTTGGCTTAAAAAGCCATGAATGTCAGAGACAGAGGGGGGTTGAGGTTGTTGGAGTTGTTGCTAAAACCGAGCATAGGAAGGGCCAAAGCAAGAGGCTAAGGCGAGAGAGAGTAGCGCAAAAAGGCAGTAGCAAAAACAAGCAGCGCAGAAAGCAAAGCTGAAGCGCACACAGCCAAGGGAGTCACTTGGAGTTCAAGTGGAAAGCCAAAGGGCTATAAACTAACAGAGAACCAAAGAAGCCAGAGCCAGAGCCAAGAGCCAGAGCCAGAGCCGAGAGCTTCAAGGGCCAGGGAGAGATGGTGTTCTGGGCCCATTGTTCCTCTGTAAAACAGTGGAGTTGAGCCAAGAGCTTGTAAAAGGACCTACCATAATCCCAGAGAGCCTAGTCAAGTTGACTAGAGCTCAAGGAGATGTAGCCCAAGAGTTTTGGGTGAACTCCAAAATAATATTATTGTTCATATGTCTGTTTCGTTGTTGCATTGTCTCTGCTACTTTATTTACTGTTATATCTATTTATATATATTAGTTTGAGCACATTAAACTACAGCACATAACCAGTTTTAAAACAAATACCAGCATACACCTTAATATCAAGCACTTTTTAATTCCGCATTGGTTAATCAATAAGACTTGGGAATATTTAAAGCTTTGGAAGTGGGAGAGGTTCTTGTAAGTTAGACAAGAAGCCTAAGTCCCCCATTTTCAAATCATTAGTTTTTATCCCTAGTCTAGTGGGACCTCCTATAAGGCCTTAGGGTTATATGAAGGGCACTACTTGGGAAATTTTGATTGAAGTAGTGTGTCAATAACCATTTCATACTTATCAATTTTCCCCTTTACCTTGATATCACATCCATCCTTCGGGTTAATTGTCATTGGTTCATCAAGATTTGGCACTCATACATCCACATCCTTGAGTTAGGGACTGAAAACTTTGTCATGGAGGTTGAAGTAGCTACAAGAAAGATAAAAGCATAAGATTTCCACCACAAAAGAAAAGAAAAAAAGTTAAAATGTAAAAGATGGTTAGGACATAATTAGCATGTGGGCAAAGGCCTAGCATAAGCTCTACCCCCTCATTAGACATCACGTTGTTCATGAGCACTAGATGTTCCATCTCATCAAGAGGAACCCTTGTATGTCCCAACCTTGATGAGTGAGAGAGGAACTAATCCTTAAGGGGTAAATAAATGCTATGTCATAAAAACAAGCTTGGACACCTAAGTTACGCTCAATATCAAAGCATTATCAAAAAGAAGTAAAAGGCAGAGGAGTTGAAAATGCAAATTGAGGAAAGGGGTAACTCATGCCTCGATGATTACTTTCTCCATTACATGTATACACTCAAGCTGTGGACCAGCATTACTTGGTGCCACAAAGATGGCACTTAGCCATGAAGTCTTTCCCCTTTGTTGCCATTATTGCCACCAACACCTATCAATTAAAGGGTTGACCTTGGAAATATCAACTCCTCTTACAGGGTGGAAGGACATAATAGAATTGACTACTCAACCACCTCTAACAAGGTAGAGAACACTTTTACAAGACTTGGTCTAGTTAGATATTTGAAGGTGATCCTAGTTTGAAATCTTACTATGCCCTTAACAATTAAGTATTGCCCATTGTGACGCATTTATGGTCATTGTCTCTAATGAGTGGTTTCTTTCACTTGAGTTTGAGTTAGTTTTTCGAGGTGGTACTTCACAAAGAACCAAACGCCTAAAGGGAACACTTATTCCATGCCTACTCCACATGATGCCCAGGTCATACTACACTCTCGAAGAGTAGTGATGATCTTGTATATGCAACATTGCCCTTTTACAGTAAAGAGTTCAACACTTTGATCATCTTGATAGTTGATTAACACCTTGTTGACCACTACATGTCAACTACCCTTAGCAGTACATCCCCTTTTCTTCGCAAAAGGGTAGCGCTTGATTGACGTGTCTGTGCCATTCAACAGTCATCGTCGACCTTTTCATATTATGTTGTAAACCCAATCTGCATGTGTGAATTGTAAATAACCTTAGCAGAGCTGAGTCATGTATGAAAATTTCCTAGGTGGACCTAATTTTCTAGTGATAATCTACGTTCCGGAAGGTTTTTTGTCTCACCAATCCATGATCGACAGAGTTTTCCTTCAGCCTAACCCCAAAGCTGGAATGAATTTTGTCATTAGAATCTTAGGGGAATCCTAGTGCGTTGATCTGCTAGATTATAGTTGGTCGCAGAACTGGGTGACCTATGAGGGTCTATGTCAAATGGGTTTTCCCCCTTCGGATGTAAAATTGTAAAAGTCATGATGTAAAGTATCTTGAGGGTTAAGAAATGTTTTAATCCCCTCATAGGTCCTAAGTCCTAAGTCCTAGGTCCTAGGTGATTTTTCCAAAGGCTAAGTTCGAGGATCCATTTAAAAATAAAAATAAAAAAAATTGGAAAGATAAAAAAACAATAAAAAAATAAAAGATATAATAATTAAAAATTTAAATTTAAAAAAAATATATATAATATATAAAATTAAAAATAAATAAATGTCAGGCCAGGCAGTAACTCTCCAATAGGCAGTAAAACTGATTCGATTCATTTCATTAGGTATGTTATTGTTATATACAAAAGGGTGTGACTGCTCAGTTCATCTCCTGATGACTGTTCACATTCCTAATTTAACTATTTACATAAATTCACCCAATCGTGAAGATTAGGTGTCAACATTCCCTCCCTTAATCTGAAGGGATGCTGGTGAGTCCAAGTATCGTTCTGAATCTTTCAAGTTTTTCTCTTCCAAGCGCTTTGGTGAAGATGTCTGCAATTTGCTCATTTGTGGAACAATGACGG
>APFE030036859.1:1292-16421 GCA_000404065.3 Pinus taeda | reverse complement strand
TTGCAACTTTATATTTGGAACCAAATCAGTTTGTATGGTATCAATGGCTTTGCTCTCGTAAACAAATTATCACCTAGGCAATTTTTACGGAGGAATTGACAGCACATTATGAGGATACAAAAAGCAACACTTTTTTTAGTCAATTGATAAGTCTCAAACAAAAGGGTTCAATAATGGATCACATTGAGGAATTCCAAAAATTGAACATAAGGGTAAAAAATATTCCAGAGGAGCATAGGATTGATGTGTTCATAGGGACTTTAAAGGATAATATCCAACATGGTGTTCCCCT
The DNA here is from genome assembly GCA_000404065.3 of Pinus taeda. Lineage (NCBI taxonomy): Eukaryota > Viridiplantae > Streptophyta > Pinopsida > Pinales > Pinaceae > Pinus > Pinus taeda. The sequence goes on along the minus strand of APFE030036859.1, from coordinate 16,129 downwards.
TTGGGAACATGATTCATTAGAGAAGGCATTCAAGTCAGCAAGAAAGAATGGAAAGCAAAATTATGGCAACTAGGAAGCATACCACTCACAACTATAAAGATGAAAGTGTTGTTGCCCCTAGTCTTCCACAACCTATAAAGTTGACAACACAACAATTGGAAGAAAAAAGAGCAAAAGGGCTTTCTTACAGTTGTGATAGCAAATACACTAAAGGTCATAAGTGTGCTCAGAAGAAATTATTGTACATAGATTGCGAAGAGGAAGAAGAAAAGGAGCAAGAAAGGTCAAAAGAAGAGGATATGCTCCAAGAACAAAGCCTAGATAAATAAGAAATGAATCCGACCATTTCTTGTAATGCATTGGTGGGGATTACCACTCCTCAAGCCATTAAGATAGAAGGACAAATGAAGAAGAAAAAGGTAATAGTGTTGATTGATTCAGCAAGTACCCACAATTTTATTCATTGTAAGATAGCAAAAGAATTGAATTTCTTCTTATATCTAGCACTAGAGTGTCAAGTGATGGTTTCAAATGGAGGAACAATAAATTACTCTAGAAAGTGCCATAATATCAAGCTATCGATGGGGGAATATGTATTGACTATTCTAATGGGAGGTGCTAATGTTGTACTAGGAGTCCAATGGCTATAATCCTTGGGTACAATAGCTTTAATTTTCAAGAAATTTTCATGAAATTTTCTGTGGAAGGAAAGGAAGTTGAATTAAGGGGTATTGTGAGGAAACCGGGAAACATAGTTAGCTCTAACAGTATGACAAATCTTCTAAAGAAGGAACAAAGGGTGTAATTACACAATTATGTTTGCTAGATGTTTCCACATTGGAATCATCTATTTCTCCAGATCTCCAAAAAGTCTTGGAAAATCATTCCAAGGTATTTGAGACTCCCAAAGGCGGGAATCAGCTCTAACGGTATGACAAAGCTTCTAAAAAAGGAACAAAGGGATGTAATTTCACAAGTATGTTCACTAGATATTTCTACATTCGAATCATCTATTTCTCCAGATCTCCAAAAAGTTTTGGAAAATCATTCCAAGGTATTTGAGACTCCCAAAGGTTGCCTATCTATTTGTGATCATGACCATGCTATTCATTTGATTCCAGGAAGTGTTCCTCCAAACATTAGGCTGTACAAATATCCCTATGCCCAAAAGAGTGAAATTGAACATATGGTTGCAGAAATGCTAGAGGCTGGTATAATTCAACTGAGTCAAAGTTATTTCTCTTCTCTAGTAGTATTAGTGCACAAGAAGGATGGATCATGGCACATGTGTCTGGATTATAGTGAGCTCAACAAGCTTACTATTAAAGATAAGTTTCCCATTCCTCTCATTGATGAATTACTAGATGAATTGCATGGATCAATTTACTTCACCAAGTTGGATCTTCGTTCAGGATATCATCAAATCAGAATGAAGACTCAAGACATTCCGAAAACAACATTTAGAACTCATGAGGGTCATTATGAATTTTTGGTACTGCGTTTTGGCCTTACCAATGCAACTTCAACATTTCAAGGTTTTATGAATTCCATTTTCAAAACATTCCTTAGAAAATTTGTGTTAGTATTTTTTCATGATATACTAATATACAACAAGTCTTGGAAGGATCATGTTGAACATGTTGACAGCGTGCTACAACGAACAATATAGCAATAACGTGAACTAAAACTATTAATATAGTAATAACATGAATTAAATAATGATAATGATTAGTATAGTAGTGTTACAATATAGTAAAGCATAAAACATAAAACATGAATTAAATAATGATAAGGATTAGTATAATAGTGTTACAAAATAGTAAAACATAAAACAGACAAACAAACAAACAATATAGTAATAACATGAATTAAATAATGATAATGTGATGCAGGAGCATCCAGCTCACCATGACCGGGTGAAGTCTCTGCGAGGTCAAAGAAAAGTTGAATTTACTTTTATTTAGTCTTTTTGTTGGTTGACAGGAAAGTAGTAGGACTTTTATTATTTTATTTTTTGTTAGTTAAGGGTAGTTCAATAGTTATAGTTATATGTTGATCTGTTGTTAACAAACTCTGATTATCCTTTTATTTTAAAGGGAAAAAGACAAATAAGAGGAAACCTTGTCATAAGATAAACGAATGTCTAATAACAAGTAACTGTAAGAGTCTGTAACTAGAATAAGCAACTATACAGTTTCATTAACGGGAACAAGGAACCTATAAATGTAACAGGACAAACCATGTAAGGGGTTCAATTCAATACCTCTCACACTCAAATAAAAGTAACATGATGCAGGAGCATCAAGGGCGCTTTTTTATTTTGTAAATATGTTAAAAGGGCATGTGTTGATTTTTAATATTTTATTAAATTAATTTGAGTAAAATAGGAAAATGTGAGGATTTATTGTAAATATCTTTTTATTTAATAAAAGGATATGAGGGAATTTAATTAGTGGAAGAATTTTAGGGATAAAGAGCTATCCTTTAGGGATGCTGAGAGATTTAGGGGTTTGTTGAGGAATTGAAGGGGTTGAGAATTTAATTTAATGATATTTTTAAATTGTATAAACAGGAAGAAGTTTTAGAGGAAAAAGACATTGAGACTGTGAGAAGTGAGGAAGGGTTCTCCTTGGGAGCCTTCGACAGTTTGTAAAAGGGCCATGGATTTGCATATCTGGCAATGAATATAACTGTGTGAATGCTTGTTTTATGTAAATATATGTATGTCAAATTTGACATTGTATGGACATGATTTCGTTTAATAAAATTTGAGCTATGATTCTGTATATGGTCCTAGAAATCAGTATTATGTAACATGGAATCGCATGAACTGCTGATCGTTTTTATTTGTTCAATGCGAAATTGATGTGTGTCCAATTCTGAATCTGCTTGCCTTTTGTATGGTGATAGACTGCCTTGAACCTTACAGTTACGCAGGGTTATCATTCCTGTTGAGGTGTGGTAATCCTTGGACGTGGCAATGTATGCGGCTGAGATGTGTAACACTATTGACATAGCATATATATCTATATATTATGATGTGTAAATCCGCAACAACGTAATAAGGTGAGTTCCGTCTTTCAGTCTTGGAGGAAGCCGAAACGTAACAAAGTGATTCTGAATGTAGCAGGCAGACATATATAATTTACTGTGCATATATACATTGCTGAGTCTAAGGGTCCGTGAGTTCATAAAACAACAGGTCTTTGTTTGTCGATTGCTACTTACAACAGTATAAGGAACGAAGAGATATAGCTGCCCGCCTGTAATCATAGCCGACGATTTATATATATATATACCAACCTGCCTATTGTTTGTCGGTGCCATATATATATATATATACGAATCTTTGTTAAGAATGAAGGGTAGCCTATAACCAGCATCGGTACCAAAGAAATGAGAGGACTTGCTGCGTAGGTTCGTAAGTGAATATATGGATATATATGCGCATGGCCATTCTCAGTTTGTTTCTTTTAAGAATTAAGGAAGAGCATTGTGCGTTAATAAATATGGTTTGGAAAGCACTATGTGATAGACAAGCTCGGGTTCTTTTTAAATCATGAGATTATAATATCATGGAATAAGATTTTATATGCTTGGGAGTGAAGAGGATCCTGGTATTAGTGGCCTGGGAGCGGCCTGGGTTGTATCAGATGGTATGAAAGCTGTTGTGAAATCAATTAAAAGGTAAATGCAGAGGGTAACATATTCGCTGTAATGTTTATTCCAAATTGAAACTGAATTCATAAGTTTGTATTGTCATCCTGAATGCTGGCATTAGAAGATATAATATTTACAATTCTGGAATGAATGCATTGGTTGAATTATTAACCTGAACGTTGTTAGATGGTTGCTTGACTGCAATTAAAAGAAGAACTACACGTTGTATATAAATTCAGAGGTAAAAGGTATGCGGAGCGTGTTAAAACAATAATCAATTGTGTAAATCATAGATGTTGGAAGCGTTGGAAAAGGCATAGAGTTGTGGTTCAAATTATGTTTGAAATCCAAATAAATACAGTTTTAAATTGTTGTGAAATACTCTGGTTAGAGTGGTAAATTGGCAAAGTAGTTTGCGCATGTACATGGATCGATATTCCGTGGACACTGGGTTTTGAATTCTAATCTTACATGAATTGATTGTCACAGAGAAAGATTGCTTGCAGAAGCCATAGTAAAGTTTGATTCCCTGATCGTTGTGGGCATTCATAATAATTATGTTTTGATAGCATGAACGTTGGAAAGAGGACTTAAAGTCCCCAGCTGATATTGGGGCAAGAATATTATGCCACATCGCTTTTGAGACAACATGTATAGGGATGAACAACATAAGTTCATTTTCTTGGTAGAATCCAGTCATATCTAAAGGATGATTTTAATGTATGTAATGAATGAAGTTACTAAAACAAATTCTGGGGTCGATTTGAGTCATTGGGTTTTAAATGGATGGCTTCAAAGGTTTTGAATTTGCATGCTGATGAATATTGCATTTGAGATGGTGTTAATGAAAGTATGAACCCAATGGTGAATGTTTTGAACCACAAGAAAGATAAACTTCCACATGGAAAATGGTGCCGTTGTGAATTGGAGTTTTTGATTAAAGAAAAAAACCTAGATGCATACAGATATGCACATAGATTTAAAGATCCTGGAAAATGCAGGCCATGCTTGCGTCATTTGGTATCAGAGCTGGAATGCTCTGTTGAAATATAAGGTTTTGTTGAAAACTGAAATGTATTTTTTACTGTATGATGAATGATGAAAGGAAGATCAGAGTTTTAAATTTGATGTGTAAGCTACATAAATGCAGTAAACAGATTGGCAGAAGCGAAAGGAGGAAACGATCATGCAAGATCTTAAGAGGTGAGATGATTTTTCTGAATTGAAATTTGTGATTGAAGTTTATGGTTGCAGAGAAGACGATGGCATTGAACCTGGCATTCAGCTAAAGGCTGAAGAAGGAGGACAATTGCAGTGTCCTAAAGAAGAAGGTGAGTTGAAGAGATAGCCTGAAGAGAGTAGAGAGAGTGCTCGAAAGGTTCCAGAGGCAGTGAACCAGTACTTACCAAAAGACTGAGTGAGGAGGGCTTGGTGAGGTATGTGGCAGCAGAAGAGATTGCTATCATAGAGGCTAGTACAACTCATAGTGAGTGAACAACTCATGGAGAAAGTGATCATGGAGGACCAAAGAAGAGGTTCAGAGGAATGCCACAGCGATGAGATGATTGTAGAAGTCAGAGAAAGAGAGATTGCAGTAATGAAAGTGCAATTGCAGGTACTAGAGGAATGGTTGCAAAAGCAGGAAAACCAGAATAGAGGATGGATCTTTCCACTGAAGGGAAAGAAAGCGAAGTGGTAGAAGCTACAACAGAAAAGAGATCGAAAGATAAACATGCAGTTAATGGAAGAGCTGAAGAAGCTCGAGCAGATGATGGAAGTACAGTTGAAGTGTACGCAACTCAGAGCAGCTGAGTTGGAAGAGGAGGTTTCTATTGATCAAACAGAGGAAGAGATCATTGATGATTTCTTGAATTATTGGGCAGATCCAGATCAGTTGGATAATGTGAAATCTTGTGTTTTTATAGCTGACATTTGTGTTGTGATTACAGGTTTTGTTGAAGAGGAAGTTCATGTGAATAAAGAGCATGATCAGCTGGAGGAGCTGGTATATGAACCAACGATTAAAGCTGTTGAGACTTGTAGTTTTCAACCTGACAAGTTGTGTATTAATGCAGGGATTGTAAGTGATGGTAATGTTATGCTTCAGCAATGTCACAGAGAAATTGCATTGCTATAATATTTGTTGAAAAATTCAGAGTATGACAGAGAGATGGTAGAAGAAAGAGTTCAGTACAGTGAACGAGTGCAGAAAGATATCATGGAAGCAGATGATGTGGGAGAAAGACTTGTTGACAGTCTTGAGAATTCTTCAGAGGATTCTTTGGGTAAAAAGAATCAGCATACTGATGTGCTGATAGTGGAGGAGAATTTAGAACAACATATTGAAATGTTGGCAAAGAGAGAAAAGGCATTGAGGCCTTATGATTTTTGTTCTAACAAGTGTTTTGTGAATACAGGTGTTATTGTAGGAGTTGAAGAATATTTGACTCAGTCTAGTAGTCAAATGAAGGGAGAAGAATTTTTCTGTTCCAGAAGACAAGAGGGTATGGATGATTGGGTGGCGGTAAGAAATGAGAAAGTCAGAACAAAAACAAGAATAGAAGCAAGAAGTCAGCAAGTGACAGTACAGATAGAGAAAGTAAAAACTGAGCAAGCCGTCTTAGCTCAGCAGGCAGTAAGAAATCAACAGCCGGGAGATTATTTGGACCGAGAGATTGAAAGTATCAGAAGACTGATGACAAAAGAATCCCGGAAGAGGCCAGCAGCAAGAAAGGAAAGGAAAGACAACAAGAGAAAGATAGCGAAGGATTGCAAGAGCAAAGCAAATGGAGCACTACAACAAAAAATATGGAAACCTGGAAGACAACAGCAGATGACAACAGTAGTAAAGCAATAGACAAGCATGGGAAGATTACAAAATAAAATTTGGGATCCAGGAGGAGATATCCAGACTTATGACCAGGTGGTGATGAACTTTCTTACATGGGGAGTCTGATGTAGGAGCATCAAGGGCGCCTTTTATTTTGTAAATATGCTAAAAGGGGGTGTGTTGATTTTTAATATTTTATTAAATTAATTTGAGTAAAATAGGAAAATGTGAGGATCTATTGTAAATATCTTTTTATTTAATAAAATGATATGAGGGAATTTAATTAGTGGAGGAATTTTAGGGATAAAGAGCTATCCTTTAGGGATGTTGAGAGATTTAATGGTTTGTTGAGGAATTGAAGGGGTTGAGCATTTAATTTAATGATATTTTTAAATTGTATAAACAGGAAGAAGTTTTAGAGGAAAAAGACATTGAGATTGTGAGAAGTGAGGAAGGGTTCTCCTTGGGAGCCTTCGACAGTTTGTAAAAGGGCCATGGATTTGCATATCTGGCCATGAATATAACTGTGTGAATGTTTGTTTTATGTAAATATATGTATGTTGAATTTGACTTTGGATGGACATGATTGCGTTTAATAAAATTTGAGCTATGATTCTGTATATGGTCATAGAAATCAATGTTATGTAACTTGGAATCGCATGAAGTGGTGATGGTTTTTATTTGTTCAATGCGCAATTGATGTGTGTCCAATTCTAAATCTGCTTGCCTTTCGTATGGTGATAGACCACCTTGAACCTTACAGTTACGCAGGGTTATCATTTCTGTTGAGGCGTGGTAATCCTTGGACGTGGCAATGTATGCGGCTGAGATGTGTAACGCTATTGACATAGCATATATATATATATATAATATATATATATATATATATATATCTATATACTATATATAATTTATGATTGAAATCCGCAGTAGCGTAACAAGGTGAGTTCCGTCTTTCAGTCTTGGAGGAAGCCGCAGCGTAACAAAGTGATTCTGAATGTAGCAGGCAGACAGATATAATTTACTGTGCATATATACATTGCTGAGTATAAGGGTCAGTGAGTTCATAAAACAACAGGTCTTTGTTTGTCGATTGCTACTTACAATAGTATAAGGAACGAAGAGATATAGTTTCCCGCCTGTAATCATAGCCAGCGATTTATATATATATACCAACCTGCCTATGGTTTTTCGGTGCCATATATATATTATATACGGTATATTATGATAATATATATATATTATATTTTATGTAATAAATATTATAATTCGATCTTATGTAAGGGGAATGAAGGGTAGCCTATAACCACCGTCGGTTTCAAAGAAAGGAGAGGACTTGCTGCGCAGGTACGTAAGTGAATATATGGATATATATGCGCATGGCCATTCTCAGTTTGTTTCTTTTAAGAATTAAGGAAAAGTATTGTGCGTTAATAAATATGGTTTGGAAAGCACTATGTGATAGACAAGCTCGGGTTCTTTTGAAATCATGAGATTATAATATCATGGAATAAGCTTTTATATGCTTGGGAGTGAAGAGGGTCCTGGTATTAGTGGCCTGGGAGTGGCCTGGGTTGTATCAGATGGTATGAAAGTTGTTGTGAAATCAATTAAAAGGTAAATGCAGAGGGTAACCTATTCGCTGTAATGTTTATTCCAAATTGAACCTGAATTCATAAGTTTGTATTGTCATCTTGAATGCTGGCATTAGAAGATACAATATTTACAATTCCATAATGAATGCATTGGTTGAATTATTAACCTAAACGCTATTAGATGGTGGCTCGACTGCAATTAAAAGAAGAACTACACATTGTATATAAATTCAGAGGTAAAAGGTGTGCGGAGCGCGTTAAAAAAATAATCAATTGTGTAAATCATAGCTGTTGGAAGCGTTGGAAAAGGCGCAGAGTTGTGGTTCAAATTCTGATTGAAATCCAAATAAATACAGTTTTAAATTGTTGTGAAATACTCTAGTTAGAGTGGTAAATTGGCAAAGTAGTTTGCGCATGTACATGGATCGATATTCCGTGGACATTGGGTTTTGAATTCTAATATTACATGAATTGATTATCACAGAGAAAGATTGCTTGCAGAAGCCATAATAAAGTTTGATTCCCTGATCATTGTGGGCATTCATAATAATTATGTTTTGATAGTATGAACGTTGGAAAGAGGACTTAAAGTCTTCAGCTGATATTGGGGCAAGAATATTATGCCATGTCACTCTTGAGACAATATGTACAGGTATGAACAGCATAAGTTCATTTTCTTGGTAGAATCCAGTCATATGTAAAGGATGATTTTAATGTATGTAATGAATGAAGTTACTAAAACAAAGTCTGGGGTTGATTTGAGTCATTGGGTTTTAAATGGAAGGCTTCAAAGGTTTTGAATTTGCATGCTGATGAATATTGCATTTGAGATGGCGTTAATGAAAGTATGAACCCAATGGTGAATGTTTTGAACCACAAGAAAGATAAACTTTCGCATGGAAAATGGTGTCGTTGTGAATTGGACTTTTTGATTAAAGAAAAAAAATTTAAATGCATACAGATATGCACATACATTTAAATATCCTAGATAATGCAGGCCATGCTTGCGTCATAACAATAAAGAATTCAAAGTTCTATACACCTGTATGCTTATTGTAAATTATGTTTTCTGTTTAATTATTATTTGAATACACAACTAGGTATGTACAAATTCTTGTAAACAAATACTTTGTTGTGTTTCCCAAGAGAGACAACTAGTGAATGCAACAAGAGTAAGGAGTAGACATGATATAAGGGTTTTTAATTCATTGAAGCAGGCAGTGGAAGTAAACCAGAACTTCACAGAGGCCAAACACCTACAGGTCAAGCGGAAATTTCTACATTTCATCTCAAATGATAGCCAAGTAACATTGCAAGAAAATTCACAACATTTGTGTAACAACAAAATTATACATTGAACTTCAAACAAATTGAACGCATATGACAACAGTTCCGGCCATGAAATCCTTGGAAGGAAAACATCATACGTCAACCAGGTAATTTAAAAATAGAACCAATATTATTATATTTTCCTGGAGGAATTTCTTGCTAAATATAACAAATTCCAGCGTATTAAATTTATACAACAAAACTATAAAACCAAAATCATGCACGCTCAAACCCTGAGCCACAAACCCTAGGTGAGGGTTTCAATCATAACATTTATACACGGTGTAGACACATAGACCCTAAGCATTAAACCCCAGGTGAGGGTTTAGGAAGGAGCCGCAACTACACAGGAAATTTCAGTCAATATATGGTAGAAACCAAAAGTTCTGACAAACCAGAGCATCGGTCATAGTGAGCATTTGACAAACCCTTCCCACTCAAAGAGCAGAGTTAAAAATACTAAGGCGACGAACTACTAGAGGTTAGGAGAGGTAGAGTCTACTAGGCAAAACGGAGGTGTGTGACACCAAACCCTCCAACAACAAACCCTAACACCTGCATAGCCGAGAATAAACAATTGTTAGTGATATATTGTAATAGAACTGTAATTACAGAGTTGGGAGAATAATTAAGCCATTAAGAATGCCAATGGACACCTAAGGGTTCACAATGAGGCCAGAGACCAGTGTTCCAGTGATAGCATCGACGTATTGAGGAGAACAAGGAGAAATCCAGGTCAGGAACTGTAGAAGGAGGCTCATGAATTGAAAATAGAGAAGGTTAGATTACTTGTGCGCGACGGAGATGGAAGAGAGCCATCAAGTAGAACCTGAAAGTAAATAGAGGTTGAGTTTCCAAACCAGATGAGAAACATCAGTGCATGAGTTAACATACAGTGGCTTGAGAGCCCACAACAGAAAGAAACCAAAGACAACAGAGATCTTACCCTGGAAACTAGAGGACGAGTCACAACCAGCTAAGAACCAAGAAACAACGACTAATACAGTCATAGCTCTGAGCAACCATAAACATAACCAGGACTTGCTGCATAGCTTCCCACTGAACCTCGCAAAGTGTTGTAGAGGAAACCCTCGACGAGGAAACAATAAAATACGGAGAACCACCGAACAAGGGAACAAACGAAGAACTGAGCGGGAGACACAAACATCAAGGCGAGTACCTTTTCATTAACACCTCATTGAATGCACACCAACCGAAATCTAAAATATCGGTATTGCATTTCATTCACGTGTTGCCATTCTGTATGATTAAATCAACCAAACGAACATTATAAATCATTCCCTTTATGACGAGTGTATTAAATGTTGGGCTAGTCACATCATAATGAGTAGCGTAATAGTGTTACAAAATAGTGAAACATAAAACAGACAAACAAACTTTATAGTAATAACATGAATTAAAATTCTTAATATAGTAACAATGTGAATTAAATAATGATAATGATTAGTATGATAGTGTTACAAAATGGTAAAACATAAAACATAAAACAAACAAACAATATAGTAACAACATGAGTTAAAATTATAAATATAATAATAAAATGAATTAAATAATGATAATGATTAGTATAATAGCGTTACAAAATAATAAAACATAAAACAAACAAACAATATAGTAATAACTTGAATTAAAATTATAAATATAGTAAGAACATAAATTAAATAATGATAATGATTAGTATAATAGTGTTACAAAATAGTAAAACATAAAACAAACAAACAATATAGTAATAACATTAATTAAAATTATTAATATAGTAATAAGATGAATTAAATAATGATAATGATTAGTATAATAGTGTTACAAAATAGTAAAGCATAAAACATAAAACAAACAAACAATATAGTAATAACACGAATTAAGATTATTAATATAGTAATAACATGAATTAAATAATGATAACGATTAGTGTAATAGTGGTACGAAATAGTGTTACAAAATAGTAAAACATAAAACATGAAACAAACAAACAATACAGTAATAACATGAATTAAATAATTATAATTATTAGTATAATAGTGTTACAAAATAGTGTTACAATATAGTAAAACATAAACTTAAAACAAACAAACAATCAAGTAATAACAAGAATTAAAATTATTAATATAGTAATAACATGAATTAAATAATTATAATGATTAATATAATAGTGTTACAAAATAGTGTTACAATATAGTAAAACATAAAACATTAAACAAACAAACAGATTATATAGTAATAACATGAATTAAAATTTTGAATATAGTAATAACATGAATGTTATGAAACTAGCTCAAGAAAAGATAGAAAACATAGATCAACGCCTTAGAATTCAGCCTCTTCGAGGGGGAAACCTTCTTTACATTACGTAAATGAACAATTCTTGGATGATACAAATGAAAAGACCTCCTTTCTATATATAGGAGTCTAAGGGGTCATAACATAATCAGAGCCGACATAACAATAATAATGTAAGGGCACAATAATAACATTAGTGGGCTTCTATGGGGCACAATAGTAACAGTATGGGAACTACATGGGTACATCAATATAATAATTGGGTTGTCCTCAATGCTTGAGTAGTTCTCGATGCTTCTGTATAAAATTCTTATCCTACCATGTTGAATCTTCAACGGGTAAGTTCTTCCACTTGATGAGCTGCTCTGAAATTGATCAATTTCGTAGCTGTCAGATTCTTGTTTCTAGTACTGCTCCAGGTTCCAATATGATTTTTCCTTCCTCTTAAATTTTTGGCAATATTGTTTGAATTGGGATATTTTGCAACTTTTGAATAAGTGGTTATACTTCTTCGTCCTTCTTCCATTCATCCCTTGCTTCTTTTAACTAATATGGTTGCATAATAGAAATAACACAAAACAATGCTTCCACATCCTCATCCTTGAAGAGTCTTCCCATTTGGTAAGGTCACCATTTTTTAAGTGCATGTAGTATTGGAAACATTTCCTTCTCATAAATGGCTTGCTTGAGATGTAGCAGTAAAAATAGCTAATCACCTACATCAAAACATTTTTCACTACGATGTTGATCTACCTGTTGTTTTGTTTGATTTTGCACTGAAGTGGCTTTATCCTTTAAAAGTTGGAGAACTTGTTGTTGATGCTTGATGTGATCATTCATTGCTTAAACCTTTTTCTTCTTGATATGCCCTTCTATCTCTAGAGTTTGAGGAGTTGTAATTTCTTCCAATCCTTTACAAGATATGCTCGGATTCATTTCTTGATGCTCGATGTGTGGGCAACTAGAAAGGACACAAAAATCAGCAACATCTCACTAATTGGGCAACCAAGAAAAAGCGTACTATTTTGGAAACATCCAAGAATAAAAAGGGAAACGTCTAAAATATATGGGTTTTATCTAATTACGCAATTTGTTTCTTTTTATCTTTCGTAATGAGGAGAATGATGGCGTTGTTTTAAAACAGGCTCATCTCTTCTTCCTGAATAATATAGTGGCATTGTTTGCAGACCTGCGTATTCCAATCTTTGTGACTACAGGCTTTCCTGTAGTTCTCTGTTTATTTTATTAATTTTCAGATCTGTTGTTTATTAATTAGTCTTTGTGTCTAAAGTCTGTTATGTGGTCCTTTGTTTATTTTTATTTTTTAGATATGCAAGCAGATCAATTGGTATCAGAGCGTAAGATCTTTGAAGACATCCACTTGTTCGAAGATTTTTTTTTAAGGGTCATACATTTCACTCCATTCAGTGGATGAAAATCATGACGCCCCGTCAAGAGCGTCAAGAGCAGCGAGAGCACCCCCATGCAGCCTCGCCAGTGAATGATTTAGCTAGGGCTCTTTAAGAGCTAATTATGCTGCAACAACAACAACATCCTCCAGGGCCAATGCAGCTTGATGCACGCTTTCAACTGCCCAAATTCTCAGGGAAAATGAATGGTGAGACTGTTGATTCTTGGATCCGCAACCTCTTCAACTATTTTCGAACCTGTCCAACAATGGACGAGGAGATGAAACTTCAGATCGCCAGTCTACAATTGGAAGGCCTAGCACAAACATGGTGGGATACTCATCTTGAGAATATGTCCTTGGTTGTGGAAGTTGGAGAACAAGCCGAGACCAAATCGACGCCTATCACATCTTGGAATCTCTTTTGCGAGGCCTTATGTGAACACTTCTATCCTCCAGGATATATACAAAATCTCCTTGCCAAATGGTTGCAGCTTTGACAACTACCCAATCAATCAATGTACTCCATATATCTGATCCAGACGAGGTACTAATTATCAAATTTAATTCTGGTTTGCTAATGCTTCTTCGTCGTGAAGTTGAGTTGTTTGATAGTGCTTCATTAGATAAGGCCTTTATTCGGGCCCTGGCGATGGAACACAAAGTGGGTACTAGAATCCGATATCCTCAAGCCATAAATGGTCCATCATCCTTTGATTCTTCTAATGTCGCCTCTGCCTCTTCACCCACACCTCACCGCACCCCCTGGTGTACATTTCACAAGACAAACTCACATGCTTCTGCAGATTGTCGAGTATTGAAAAATCTCCGCCCCCTGAAAACTCTTTTTACAGAGGTCGAACAACCAAAGGCCACTACCCCACTTCCAGCTGTTTCTCTCGAAAGTCCAACTGAAGTGGACCCCTCTCTCATCCTCATGAATTCTAATGCACCAAAAACCTCTGTTACGCCTTTATTTACCCATAATTTTCAAATCAAACATGAGTTGGCCATGCTTATTCTTGACAATGGGAGTTAAAAGAATCTTGTGTCACAAGACTTAGTTGCACGCCTGTGCCTTCCCACCACTCCTCACCCCCACCCGTATCAGCTCGGTTGGGTCAGAAAGGACGGTCCTCGTCTTACCATCTCACAATGTTGTGTTATCACCTTTGCTATTGGACCTTTCCATGATACTGTGGTATGTGATGTTTCTCCTCTAGATTGTGCTAATTTATTGCTAGGAATTCCCTATCAAGAGGCTCGACATGCTGTTTATCATGCTATAGTTCACCAATACCACTTGCAGCATGATGGGCACACCTATGTGCTCACATCCTTAGCTAGCACATCAACCCAACCTTCCATTGGAAAAGCTCCCATTATGAGAGTCAATTTAAATCAAGATGTTTCTTTGCACTTGGTTTGCCATGTCAAGCCAGACAACCTCACCAATCCAGTCCCTCCTTCAATGGCTCCTCTACTCCATGAATTTGCAGATGTATTCACCCAACCCACAGGGCTGCCTCCAGCACGCTCTGTTGAACACCACATTGATCTTATTCCCGGCGCTTCCTTACCCAATGCCCCATCTTATCGCCTTGCTCCTCAATAGGCAACTGAGATCGAACGCCAAATTGAAGAATTGTTGAAATCCGGTCATATTCAGACATCATCCTCCCCCTGTGCATCTCCAACTTTTATTATTCCCAAAAAA
>APFE030036857.1:28532-52012 GCA_000404065.3 Pinus taeda | reverse complement strand
GACTTTCTCTCTTTTTGAAGTTTGACATGAAGAGCAAAGGTATGGGGCTTGACAAAGAGGACAATATGGCTATTGATGAGGCCATATAAACTGTAGATAGTCAAGGTGACAAAATTCAGTGTAACATGGGGGTAGACTATGATTCCCCTATTTCCCCTTCTTCCTCCAATTACTCAGACTCTTGGGTTTCCTCTTCTTCTTTTGACATCTTCCCTATGGATCTCTCTGGAACGGTTTTGGATTTAGGTGGAGAGACTTCTTTCGGAATTTTTGTCTCCTGCGTATTCATGATTTTAGATCAGAGTATCTCAAATTTGTTCCCTTGATTTTCCATGGGAGGATTCTGAGCAAGTCCTGCTTGGGGGGCTCTAGCATTAGCATTTGCATTCTTCCTAAGTGAAGTTTTGGGTCTTTTTTCCTTATTCCATCCTTCTTCCTTCCCTTTTTCTTCTACCCCTTTGGATGGGGAATCTCTGGCGACATATCCATAGACTTGACACTTCCAGCATTTGAACAACATTTGTTCATAGTCCAATTTCTGAACATGCGTCCATGGACCTACCCTTATCTTGATGGCTTCTAGTAATCCGACCTCCAGATCTACCTCCACACAAATTCTGGCGCAGTCGTACTGATATTTACTGTTGGCCTTGTCTATGAATTTCCCAAGAGTGTTTCCGATATGTTTCAAAAAGTCCCACATAGCTCTTTAATCACAATAGAGCATATCCAATTATCTTCGACCAAGCAACAAACTTCTACCGCATTTCTTGGATTTGGTAAAGGCAAAAATAAACTCCCATTTATTTCAACTAAATATTTAATACTTTACTGTTAACTTGTCCATCAAACATGGGTATTTCAAGCTTCACTTCAACTCTCAAAGGAACATTAGAAGATGAAGAAGATGGGTTGTTTTTACCCAATTCACTAGGTTTCTTACCTTTGATACCTTACCTTCTTCTTGCTCGATCTTTACTGAATTTTCTTACTTAGCCTTTTGCACTTGCCATAATATAACCCAAAATTTATTCCTACATCCAAAACTATATATTTAAAAAAACAAAACCACCCAATAAAGCAGATGAAGACCAAAATTATGCAAATTATAGCCATGAAATTACTAGAATCAAAATATTGACCACAATGTCTCACTTAGAATCTTTAAATATATAAAAATGCAACAGCAAAGTGCTACTTACAAAATCCATCCAAATTGTCTCTAGGTATATGAGTTTTAAGAGTATTATAGAAAAAAGATTGATAAAACATGTTATAATTTAGTCGACCTACTTAATTTCCACAAAAATGAGTATTCATATACTCTTTTGCATGAACAAAATGGTCACATAAAGGGCCAATTCATAAATATTAAAATGATGCAATGGGTATTGTCTTCCTCATTTAAAACCTTCAAAGCTATTGCGTGATCATATGAATCTGACCTACCCATACTTGAGAGACACATCCCAACAAGTAGTTAAGCATAACCCCCATGAAACATGATTTACCAAATTAGTGAAGAGTATAGAACTTTAGAATTTTCTCGTACTCATAAATTAATCTATTTAGTTGTGTTTATTAAAAGGATTTTGAGAAAGAAAAAAAGAGTATTTATTCAACATCACTTGTTGAATAAATTGAGCATAATCTATGAAAAAACCTTTGCAACCATTTGCATCTAGAATTTTTTGCAAAGGTATATTTTGTAATGCAACCAATGTCGTTTCCAACATGTCCAACCCTAATTGTTTTGCAATTGTAAAAAATGTAATTGACTGCACATTCATAAGAAATATGTTACATTTAGTAACTTCAGGACTAGGAAAATATAAGGCAAATATCCTAAGTGTTATATTTCTTCAGAATTTTGTATGAAATAGATACCTTCATAGAAAAACATATGATCAATAGATTCTTAATACTTCAAATACTACAAGAAATTATATATATATTTTTTATTTTATTTGAAATTTTATGCTAAGTTTTTTATTTATATAAAATTTACTGTATTGCTCCAACTTCATTCTTAGTTTATAAAAAATCTCATAACCTCTCTTTTCACATAATGTAGGAACTTTCATTCCATGCCTTATATCATCTTTAATTTGTTCTTTCTTCATGATATGTACTTTCACTTGAGAATGTAGACTTTCAGCTTATTCCTAGAGCAATATCTAATTCTCAACTACAATTACTACTACCTAAGTATGCTTCCTTAGATGAGGTGAAAGGTTGGGTGTATTACAATGTTAGAGATAAACATGACTATTATTTTCTGTTATCACTCAGAAGTTTTCCCTAGAAGTTACTAAAAGAAGGAATAATCCCAGGTAACCACAAACCAAATCTTTTAGACTTAGGTTCTAGCCAACCTAAGTCCAGAGAGGACTCTCTCTTTATAATTTAACTTTGTTTTATTAGATTTTAGGCTAGTTCTTAGTGTTCATGAGGATTTTGATTTTGATTGAAAGTTGGGTGGTGGACTTCTTGGAACAGATGGATAGAGTTAGGTTTTTAAGCCATTGGGATATGGATTCAATCAAAGGATAGATTAATTGGACTAGATCATTAAAGGGATTATTTACAGGGCAGACTAGCAAAGAAAAAAGCAAATCTTCAAAGGGCTAATTGATGGAATGATTCTAACCAAGGTAAAAGCGTAATGAAGAATCCTTAGACTGAGATAAAAATGGGGAGCAAAGAGTGATCATCAACAAAGAGAAATTAAGAATTCTTTGCTACATAGACCACAGGGAAAAACTACGGAAATAAGGGAGCATTTAAGAATTCCCTAACTAAGATAGTTTAGTAGAAAACGTTAAGAAGGTAAACAGTCAAAACAGAGTGCACTAAAGCAAATTCTAAAATATCATTCCTAGTTTACCATTCAAATTTCATAGAAACACATATGATTATTAATAAACATAAGGAAAAACAATAATACACATGAGAGAATACTTATTGTTGGGCCTCAAACCTGCACTCATTTATCCATCCTCCCAACAGCCTTTTCCTACTTATTTCCTTCTTTTGTCATCATTTCCTTCATCAACTTGTTCAATTCATTGCATTATAGAACTTTTTAACATGATTTGCTAATTGTGCTAATGTTTGACTGTTGGTTTAGATTTTTGGCTCAAAGTGCTGCAATTCCGCAGCTGTTACAGGTTTCCGCAGCTGATCTCTGATTCCGCAGCCGATCCCAGATTCCGCAGCCATTTTCTTGTTTGATATGATCCAGGTGTCTTCCAGAGAAAAGAGCCACATGGGAAAGTTTGTATGACTGTGTACATGGTACGTGTGCTATCAGCTCAGCCAAACTGGCCGTCTACACCCCTGGTCAACGCGGAGGAAGCTATGGTCAAACAGCAAGGTTGCAAACGGTGGCACGGCTCTACGTGTTCGGTTGGAGCACGTAAGTCACAGCTGGCTTCTCCTTTAGCCACGAAGATTGCAGGGGACAAGAATCCAACACCAGATTTATTAAACCATGATGACCGTTCCCTAGATCCGTGCTCGGTGCTGCTGAATGTGTCTTTTTCCTAGCTGTTAGTTAGCTTAGATTACACACAGGACAGTTGATGTTCTTGCTATAAATAAAGCGTTTCCACACGCTTAATAGTTAGTCTGAGATAGTTAATATTTTGCTGCTATAAACTCTGTTTTGAAGACCTTTTTATAAAGTGTTTTACGCTTCCCACTGTGTTTATTATGAGTTGATTTAATTCAAAGAAGACAGTTCTGTTTCTATCCACGTAGCTGATCTTTTAATTGGTTGAAGTGGATGGAGGGCCCCTGTCTGCTACAACCATTGTACAGTAGCCTTTGAATTTACTTTCCTGCATTTCTTTTTCTTTACTTGATTATGTATATTAATGTACAGTTTTGAATTATGCTGTTTTATATTTCTTTAATCTTCATGACTGATTAGTGTGTTTTTACAGCGTTGATTAGGAGCCCTGGACAGTGTGCTTTTACTTCTTTTCAACACTAGTGGCATTTGAAGTTGTCTTATCTCAATTGCTGACTTTTTGCTTTGATTTTCATTAGTTCCTTGCTTAGCTAGTTTCTTTACTTGGTTTACTTTATCAAGTTTTGTCCAGTTGCTAATCTCTTAATGGTTCTGTTTATCATAATTCACTAAATTTTATGGGACCAAAACATTATCTACCTATAGCTTGATTTATTTAGTTTTTAGACTCATATTGCTAATTCACTCCTAACTCTTCTTTTTCACATGATCAATTCAGCTAAAGGCAGAATGTTAAGGGAGAATTAAGTAGTGTGATTTGTCATTTAAATTTTGGATTACTAGAGTAGTGTTTTTGTTTTCAGCAGAGTTAATGTAAATATCATTTTCATTTCTATCAGCAGTAAAGGTATTGGACTAGTGCCATTATTCTTTTGTTTAATGCTTTGCTTTCATTTGATGCTTTAATTCCATTTCAAGTCATTATTCAAGTTTTCTCTTTAGAATTCAAGAAGCATTTAGAAATCATCACATACACACAAATTCACTCATTTGTTTATAACTTCATCACATCATATTAGGAAGATAATTTATACATAAACTAAAAACGACAAAAATAACTAGGAATGGCTACTTAAGTATCTATTGTACACTTCACTTCATCAGCTTACGAGCCCCGGGTTGACAATTTATGATAGCAATTTAGACAACACTAAATTGACCAAACAAATGCAATGCTCTTCTTCAACTTGGTGTCTATGAGTTCCCATAAACTTGACCAAAAATTCCCGACAAATTGAGAATCTAGACCAAAAAAATAGAAGTGGGAAACCCAAAGTGAACCCATACATTTTGGAAGAACATCTTTTCAGTTTTTTCAACTATAGCCCATTTCTTACATGGCATCAACACACACATTTTGATAAAATGATCCACAACATCATATAGATAATCATAAACTTTCCTAGACATTGGTATTCCTCCAACAAAATCCATAGAAATACTTTCCCAAGGATGAGAAGGAATAGGAAGTGGAGTGTACAAACCCAATTTCCTATTGCTAGGATTGCTAGCAACACACATGGAACATCCTTTTACATATTTTTGAAATAATTTCATTCATGTGAGGTCAATAAAAACACCTATGAATTTGAGCAACTGTTTTGCCAACACCAAAATGAACAACAATAAGAGAAGTGTGGGCTTCCCTTATGACATTGACTCTTTCATCCTTTGGAACACATAACTTTCCAAGATGATACAACAACTTGTTATGAACACGATAATACAACTCTTCAACATGATTACCTTGACTGAAAGTTGCATAAGCATCTTTAAAATCTTCATCTTGAGCATACTGTTCAATATAAATTTCTTGCATGAACATATACTTCATCTATATTGGTGGGATTAAACATAAGTATAATATGTCTCAAATAACTATGTAATCCACCTATGTATTTAAGGAGAGTATATTGTGAAGACAAATCAACACCCAAGATTAAAGCTCTTCTTCTAAATTCTTATGTGTAACTTTGGACACTCTGACTTTTAGCTTGTCTAAAATTTTTCCAATCCATAATTACTTTTTTCATGTAAGCTAATGGATAAAAATTCCTTCTTAATGCAGCTATAAAATAATTCCAAGAAGAGATAGTTTTACCACTTTTCTTCAATTCTTCTTGAGTTTCGACGTCCCCCTAGATGAGAGCTGCATATTCCTAACGAAGAGAAGCTAACTATATCTTTGTAACATCATCAACAATATTTTGAATCCTACAATAGACTTCAATTTGACGAACCTAATTATCCAAATTTTCAGTGTTTAGTTTTCCTTTGTACATAGGAAATTCAAACTTGACATCAAGCTTAATCAAAGGAGACTTAGCGTGTCCTTTTGGAGATGGAGTAGGAGTAGGTATATGAGATGAAGTGGGTGAAGAAGGAGGCGAGGATGGAGGTGTAGATCGAGGTGGAGGTGAAGGAGGAGGTGGAGGTTTTCTCCCATCACCACCATTACCTTTTGGATGATTTTAACTTTCTTCTTGCAACCTTGATGTCATCTAATTGTACAACACTTTTACCATATTAGACATATCATAGATAGCCTTTCTAAAATCTCTCTCATCCTTAGACATCAGCTACTTTCCTTCTTCATATGCCATGGCTGGTGGAGTTTGTGACCTCCTTGAACCAATTTGAGGGTTTGGTTCTTCAAGCACTCCTTTTGTTCTTCTAAATTTAGACCTTGTAACCATTCAAGAAAAGACTTACAAAAATTGTCAAACCTTTAAAACAACCATACTGTGATACCAAATTAATCTAAAATTAAAATTTGAAGGTTCATTGTAAAATTTTGTAAGCTAATGTATGTCTTGTTGGCAATGGATCGAAATTGCAAAAGCACATAAACTTAGTAAACTTAGTTAAGTTTTGTATATTTTAATAGTTAAAATAGACAAAATTGAACATCACAAAACAAAAATTTGATGACAGAGTTCACCCCTTCTAGGCTATGTCTCTGGGTCCAACTTCCAATGTTGGCCCCTTATATTATATTCTCAATTTTGAAATTAAATCAACATACAATTCTCATATTATAAAAGTAAAATTGCCATTGTGTCCAGAACACTCAAAAACCCCTGTGTAGGTTGTTTTTGGGCTCAAAAAGGCTGAAAATGGCCAAGTTAGGCCTCCTTCTTCATTTCCCTGCTAACTGTTTGTTGGGCATGGAATCCCCCCACAACATGTTTTTGGGCTCAAAGCCCAAGTTTTGGTCAAATAATGTTGTAAGACTCTGCGAATTGTGGGCACGGAGCGCGAAATGTATGTTGAGTCATAGGGTTTTCTGCCCTAAGTTTTGTAATGTAGTGTCAGCTTACCCATGGTCCATGGACCATGGGATTGCATAAATAGAGCGAGGCTATAAGTTGTAAATAGGAGATATATAGGGAAAGGGGTGGTGTCTAGAAGATAGTGAATATAGAGTGAAAGTCTAAGTGCTTTGGGTCATAGGAGTAGGAAGAGGCTCTGCAGCTAAGTGCGCAGAGGCCTAGAAGAGTCCATAGCTGGGTGCGCAAACCCCTGCAGCTGAGTGCACAGGGTGGAGTCGAGTTTGTAGCTAAGGAAGAAGAATAATAAAGAGAAGTTTGATTCCAAATCTTGTGTATCTGTTCTTGTGCTATTTCATGTTTCATTATATTGTTCTCTTTATCGCGCGCACTTATATGAATGCTAAACACTGTTAAATATAAATAGACACATAGAGATAAGCTAAGTGATCGAATAATAATGGGTTAATAATAAGGAATTGGGTAATAACATGGATCCTGCCTCAGGGCTATGGGAAGGCAGCATCGTAGGCTGCAAGGTACTGAGAGATGCGTGTAGCGACATGGGTAGGGTCAAACCGCGGACCACCGAAAATCATCAGACATCTCTAGGGTGCGGAAGCCTGGTTCTAGCATTCTACTTCAGGAGAGACCTCAGCCCGCACTCAGCGGAATGTTGCCGAAAGGGCCAGTAGTACCGGGATTTATTTGGCTAAATCACCTGGGAACTTGGGTCAGGCCCCTAAAAGCCAACAAATGGTTCTGTTGTCGGGACTGGGATGTGCATAAGGGATGTCTGATGTCGTGTCATTTTTATCCAACAAAGAAAGAAATTGAAGGGTGGTTGGACAAGAAGATTCATGAGTTCACGGTGCAGGAAAATAGGAATCCTCGAGTATCTAAGGAACAATGGTTGGAGAGCTACTTATATACGGAAATACACGAAATTTTATTTGCGTCCTTTCCTTCTGACCTGTATGAGTGGATCGCGAAGCTAGCAGACAGTTAAGGAAGGTGCAGGCTCCATAAAACAATCATGTGGACTCCGGAATTAGTATGCAGATTAGAAGCATCAGAAGATAAGATCGCGTGGGCTGTGGATCATTGGCTCGATTGAATTATAGGAGGATTTATCACTGAGTTCGTAGTAGATATGACCATCAGCTACAGTGAGGCGGAACGACGCTTCCTCAAAGGACCATGAGGTAAGTATGTTAAATCTTTGAATACTTGGATTCAGATTCTATTGTGTGAAAAGAAGGTTATGCGAATAAATTAATGTTTGGGACTACCCGAAGTGGAAGACCTACAAAAACGGAAGCAGTGAAGAGTTAGAAACTAGTCCCTTAATTTCACCCTCGCGGGAAAGCGAGGAAGAACTAGTGAAAGTTTCTCCAAGAAGCGCGGTCAGTTTGATAAGGCAACGGATTCCGCTCTTACTACCTCCACCTACACAACCACCCATCTCACTAGCTTCACCTCCATCTCCTCCCACCCCACCTCTGCCACCACCATAGTTCAGTATGGTGAGTGTGATAAAACTACCGGTATTTAGAGGAGTACGGAATGAAGATCCAGACCAATTCTGGTTTGTGGTAAGAGCAGTATGGGAATCCTAAGGAGTCATGAATGGCAATATAAAAAAGGCTACATTGGTAAGTGCATTGCAGGATTGCGCATTAACATGGTACATTAAGCATTCTAATGACCATCCAAACACAGGAATCATAGAAATCTAGGCCGCACTGAACAGGGAATTTAGCAGGCCAAAGTCGAAGACACAATCAATTATGGGGTTTAAGGAAATCAGAATGCTCCCGGGCAAGACCCCCTGGTATTTGGACCAAAGACTGAATAGTATGATTCGCGAAGCCAACATGGCTTTAACATATGGACAACACCAGGTATGGTTTGTAGCGTCATTAACACTGCATTTAAGGACAATGCTGTCACAACAAAAGATTTCCACCCAGGCCAAAGCCTTGGAAATGGCAATGAGATTGCATGAGACCCCTATACAAGATCCTAGTCTGGGAGTCTAAAAAATCCACGCGCAACTACAAAATTTGTGTCTTGAAATGTAGAGTTTGAAACAAGACGGGACACCTCAGCCAGAGACGTGCGAGGATGTATGGTGTATAAAATGAAAAGGCCAAGGGCATGACAAGGACCATTGTCCAATATTTGAAAATTACTTGGCTGGAGGAGGGCCGATGCCATTAAGACCTGAGGCACAAGAAGGACCGAGCGTGGCGCTTGCATTATGGCGTGCAATTTGTCAGATAGGAGGAAAACACGCTATGGATAATTGTCATCTATTGCAGAAGTATACGCAGACGTCCCAACAATTGTTTTATAATTTTCGCAGGTCAGTAGGCCATGATGAACACACCTACAAAAGTTACGAACTAATGATGGTTCAGATTCTTGCCTACACGGTACAGACCCGAACGCGAGCCCTTGACCCAAATGCAGAAATGGCACGTGCTAGATTTCAGGGGCGCGGATGAGGTCAAGGTGTAATGGGACCAGGAAGGGGATGCAGACAACTAATTTACTACAATTGCGGAGGGCTTGGACACTATGTCCACGATTGTACGAATCCGACAAGAACATCATGTTTGTAATGTACTCAGTTTCATCATGAGGCATAAAAATACCTTACCTTGATAGCGAGGTTGTGTGAAAAAGGGGTACTCCAGACTCCTCCGACTCAGAATTTGCAAATGATGAAGTCTGAGCCGCACGAAGAAGACTCAAATGTAAACATAGTGCTCAAAAGTGGTATCAAAACTGGAGATGATAAAGGTAAGCAGCCAGAATAAAGTGCGTGGGTTTGCAAGGCTCCTACAAAGGAACCTGAATTTGATTTGGAGTGTGCGAAGGAGACATTCATGGAAGGTAAAAAGAGCTTCATGGAGGCCTCCACTTCAGGTAGTAAGGATCAATTAGAACTAGGGATGGATCCTTCAATGTTCACTACCTTTCTGGAGACATGCATGAAACTGCTATGCGACAACAAAGCAG
Source organism: Pinus taeda (assembly GCA_000404065.3). NCBI lineage: Eukaryota > Viridiplantae > Streptophyta > Pinopsida > Pinales > Pinaceae > Pinus > Pinus taeda. The sequence continues at coordinate 42,181 of APFE030036857.1, read as the reverse complement.
TAAAAATACTAAAGGAACTTATCACTAAGTGTGCGGGGTCAGGAGAACCACACGTTGTCTGGAAACTTGGAAAGCATGCATTGCACATAGGAAGGGAAATGAGGTAGACTACGCAAATTGGTAAGTATGAAGTGGATCAGGTAATCCTGGATCTCGGCTCGGATGCAAATGTACTACCAAAACAAACATGGTAACTGTTATACAAAAATATCGTCACCATGACTATTTGCAGTCAATTTGGGTCTATCATCACTTATACTGGCCTCCTAAGCAAGTCTTAGACCTTAGCTCTTCATGTCAAGCTTTGCAAATGAGAGAAAGACATTGAAAATCAATGTTACTCTGGTTCCGCACTTTCTCTCACTTTTGCCTGCGGGCCCGCACCCTTTATTCATATTACCTACGTATCTGCATGCTCTGTCTGTAAAGGGGTGGGTGCGTACCCCTGTAAAAGTAAAAAAAGCGCAAGTTTATCCTAAAAAACTCACTTTGGGTTAATTCTAGATGTTTCTAGAAGGATTTTTGATGTGGATTGTTCGCTCCAAGGTGGTTCATGCATCCCAAAAGAGAAGGAGCTAATCCCTTGATAGGAGGAGCTATCCCTTTGAAGGGGGAATTTATCCCTTTGAAGGAGGACCTAGTAACTTCCCTCCATTGCACTATAAATTAAGGCATTAGGTCAGTTGCTGGAGAGGTTAGAAGCTGAACATTTTTGAGGGTAAATGCTGACGGAATTGGAATTGGGACTTCCTAGTTAAACTTGAGAGGAGAGATCACATACCTTTTGGTTTCATTGGGAAGTGAGTGAAACTTGTCAAAGTAGAGGAGACTTCTTGTCGGACCCTGGAGGAGCTTGTACAGCATCAAGGCACAGGTTGTAAAGTTCTTCTTCATTTGAATTAATACAATCAGATTCATTTTTCTCAACAAATTGTCTTATGTGGTTTGTTTCATAATCTCCTTGATAATTATGATGAATATGCTTTATGATATTGGCTTTTCAGGTGCTATTTAATCTGGTTTGCTTGTTTGTGTTTGTAGAATTACACTTCAAGGAAGCTCATTTGGAGCGAGGGAGCGAGGCTTCCACAAACTTGCATTGGACCCAAGGTAGGCCTAAAACACTTGTTTGCCTTTGTTTTATATTGCATATTTAGAGAAAGATAGTTTTTGATTGGCTTGCTTGTCACTAGATATCTTTAGATACTAGGAAGGTCGATCTTGTCCGCAACCTCGACTCATTCCACGTGACAAAATGACGACTCCACTGGGGACTTGATTGTTTTCCTTATTTTCACTTTGACCTGAGAAACTTGCCTTTTTGGTTCTGTTTTTGACTTGTTATGTGTGGAATTGGGTGGATTTAGTGAATCTAGGTTTGTTTTGGATTTTCATAACTTTAGGAGAAGTCCGCAGCCTGTGCTTGTATCACAGTGCGTACCTCTATGCATGTTTACTTTGCACACAGAGCGTGCACGCACCTGTGCAAACTCTGAGGCTGCGGACCCTGCTAAATTTTTGAAAAACTTGTTTTTTCCTCTTTTAATTAGTTTTATTTTGGTTTAGGTGTTGGTTATCCTCTGCCCAGACCTGCTTGTGACTTGTCAAAAGCTTTCCTTGGTCTAATTTCATTGGTGTTAGGGTTTTAGGTGAAATTCCTAGAAGTTTTGGTTGCCGGTCTTGATTTTCATTTTGGTCGTGTAGTAGCTCAGAGCTTAGAAGCATAGAAGCCTTAGATCACCTTGGTTTTTATTGCCTTCTTATGAGTCTGACCATTTGTAAAATCAACCTTTGTTGAAGAATCCATCTTGAGTTTTCTCTTTCCAAAATTTCGAAAAGCTTGTGTTAAAAGTTTGGATTTCACTTTTACAAAAAAGAACAAAAGATTGCTGGTTTTTGATTGATTTGTGATTCTGGACAAGTTAGTCCTTGGTTTGCTTATCGCCAAGTAAAACATCCTTGAAAAGGAAAAAACATTTTGTAAGCTTTTACTTCAAATAGTTTTTTATAGTTTGTAGATCTTAAGATTTGCTTTGTTCATAGTTTTCCCAAGATTTGCTTTAGTCATAGTTTTGAGTGTTTTAATAAAAATACAAAAATCTCTTTTGAAAAAGTTTGTTTTGGTAGCATTTGAGCGTTTGAATGAAAAAGGAAATTCTTGTGCAAATAACTAGTTGTCTCGTTTTGAGTGAATTGGAACAAAAAACTCTTCTTTAAATTTGTTTGTTAAGAGAGATTTGTGTTTACATGCATTTGCATTCTCAAACTCTTTCCTAGCTAGAAGTTCATTGAAGAGAAAAGATTGTTTGATCATCTTAAGTGCATCTTTTAGTGATTTTAAGTCGAGTCTTCACACCACGAGTTTCATCTCCGCGCCTCTTGACTTAATCAAAAACCAATAAAAATAACGCTAAAAGTAAAATTAATCTAGAAATATTTTTATTTCTAGGGCTCTATTACACCAACATAGCTTAAGCTAGCGTCTTGGAGTAGACAGTACTTAACTCTTCAAGATAGTAAAAAAAACAAGTAGCTGTATCTTGCGGTAGGAGAGAAATCCAATTGTTGCATCTATGCTCTGGGAAAGCTCCTCTTAAAGGAGAAGCACGAGATCGTGTCTGAAACAGTGTGGGAATCAATCCTTCCTCATTGGGAATGACGCCAGATATTCACGTATTACAAACGGTTAACCTCGAATTAACGCATTGTCGACGAGCTGGGGTCACTTGTTTGTTAAACCTTGGTTTATGTCAAGGAGCCTTCAAGGGATGAGCTTGTTACTCTGCCCTGCGTGCGTATCGGATCGTAGACTGTTCCCCAGGTATATGTTTAGTTGTAACCATAGTGATCATAATCTATAGGATTCTCCTAAGGTGACGGTGGCGGGAAGATCCCACTGTTACCTGGAGCAGAGTCGGCTAGACTCACTTGGATTTTCTGGGGGGTTCTCTTCACTCGAGACGGTTAAGTGGAGAAACTTGTGCCAGTCTATTCATTAAGTAGGTTGCCGGGGTAACTGTTCCAACTGCTATTTCTGTATTGAACTCTGCGACGTTGGATTTCATTACCAACTAGTGTTTTCGGTACAGAAAGTTACTGTTTGTGTGTGATTGATCTCCTAGATTCTTTAGGCGTGTGATTCAATTTTTTTGGTTCTTTAGAGGCTTTAGGTGGTTTTTCATTGAGATTTTACTTTGTTTGTGTGTGAAGTAGTTAAAAGTCTTTAACTGTGGCTGAATTACCAAGGCAGTCCTGTAGACTTCGGGGCCAATCTCCTGAGTTTGTAAATGTGGTTGAGTTACTGAGGAAGTCCCGTAGGCTTCGGGACCAACCTCCTGAGGAAGTACCAATCCAGCTTGAAAGCTTGAAAGTCCTCGTAACTCCTAGAGACAGTAGAGTTGGATCACCTGATGAAGGAGAATCTTCGTTGATAGTTCATCCTGATTCCCAACCGTTAGTAGTTTCAGAAGTTACTAGTAGTGTTGCATCTACTAGTGATATAGGTGAAGAACCTGAAATATCTGAACCCAAATCTGAAATTGTTGCTACTACCATATCAGAGTTTGCTTCTCCAGCTTCTAGTGGTCCTAGTTCACCTAGGGTAGAAAAAATAATTACCCAAGATCTTCCTTCTGGACTTATAGCTATTGAAGAACTTGCTATTTCAGACAACGAAGAAAGCATTCCTTTTCAGAAGATCGACCTATCTTAGACCTTAGGGAGCGTGAATCAATCTTTTACGGTCCACCTAGGAGCAGTGCTTGGTATCGTTCATTGACTAATTTTTTGGAAAACCCGGGACTAAGTTTTTCGCCACGTTGTATTTTTTATCACCCAGCACCTAGAGATTACTATCCTCCATTGAATATGTCTAAGCAGTCATCCATGTTTTCTCAGTCTTTGGAAGCCTTTTTGTACGGCGGTCCTTCAGTTCCCGTTGGGTATCAGTCCATGTCTGGTACTTTTTCGGGAGCATCTCCTCAACCCATTGAACAAAAGTTATTAACTAGAAGTAATGGTACTAAACCGTTGAGTGTAGAAGATATTCTCATGATGTCAGGTTCTATTCCCAATCCTCAACCGCAAGGTGGCCAGTCTCTGCCTCGGGGGCAACCTCAAGGTTCCCAGTATGTGCCTGGGGGGCAACCTCAAGGTACCTAGTATATACCTGGGGGGCAACCTCAAGGTTCTCAGTTTGCGCCTGGGGGGAAATCTCGAGAACAATACATACCTACGGGACAGTGCGTTCCTCAAGGTCAACCCTAGACTCAGTATGTACCTCAAGGCCAACATCAGTATCAATATGTACCTCAGGGTCAACCTCAGTATCAATATGCACCTGAAAATCAACCTCAATATCAATACGTGCCTCAAGGTCAACCCCAGTATCAGTACGTGCCTCAGGGTTATCAACCCCAAGGTCAGTACCCAACTCAAGGTTACCAACCACCTTCGGGTCAATCATATTATCAACCCTACCCTCAACCTGGTTATGGTCCTCAATATCCTCAACCTGTTATGGGTCCATACCTCGGAACGAATTTAGTGTGGGATCCATCTCAATCCAAACAAGTCTTGCAACCGAATGCGCAGTTGGCATCTCAAACTGGACAACCCTTGGTTTCTGGTTCGTCCCAACAACCTGTCTAGTCTACTGTTCAAACTTCTGCACCTTCTGTAGTTTCTCATTTTGGGCCTAGTACGCCTCGTACTCCACCTCAAACGTTTGCTGCAACTACTACAACATCTACTCTATCTACCCCACCTTCTTCTGGAGTATCGACAACTCCAGTTTCTACTATCCCTGTATCTACTCCTCAGACATCTTTACCTCAGTCTAGACCCGCGGTCCACACTTCGGTTCAGATGCCTGTAGGAAGTACGGTTGTCACCACTCAACCTCAGTATAATCAACAACCATACCAAGGACAGTACCAATACGGTCCTGCTATGCAGCAACCAACCTATCAGTATCAACCGTACCCTGGGTATACATATCAGCAACCTCGGCAACCACAGTATGGTCCGGTTAATCTTGGTTTTCCAGGAGGTCAAAATATCCCAAATGCGATTCCAATTCCTAGTTATCCTGGATATTCTCCTCCTGGGGCTGGTCTGCAGACCCAGAGTTTTAGGGACCCTAATCGTCACTTACCATTTACCGCGACTTAGGATTTGCCTAATTTGATGCGCCTTACAAACGATCCAATTAACTATCTTCAGTATTGGCCGCCAATGCCGCATAAATTGCCCAGTGATATTCCTAAGTTCGAAGGTAAGCCAGGAGAGGACCCGTCGAATCATGTGATGACTTATCATCTCTGGTGTGTGTCTAATTCCATTTCAGATGATTCAATTCGTTTACCACTTTTCCAACGCACTCTAATTGGTCTTGTGGCTAAGTGGTACATTGAGTTACCACGAGCCACTTTTTATAACTTTAGTCAGTTAGCTACCTCGTTTTTAACTCATTTTCAGTTGTCGGTCAGATATGACAATGGCACAGAATTATTAACTTCATTAAAGCAGTCAAAGTCCACTTACATTTTAGAGCATATCCATGAATGGAGACGTCGACGCCGTTTAGTGAAAGTTTTTATCCCGGATCAAATCTTAGCTGAATGTTTTCTAAAATCTTTATTGCCCAAGATCACTGAGGATGTAGCTAAGGCCGGAGTACTTACTGAGGAGCAAGTAATTGCTCAAGCACAGTACCTTGACTTAGTTTGTACTCAGTCAGGTACGTTACATGAGAAAATTCCCGATCTACCCAAACAAAATCAAATCGCTGCTGCTCCTTCAGGGTCTCATGCCGCTAATGGTATGATTGGTACGATTAATACCAAAAGTAAGAAGAAGTATTCCAAGAATTATTCTCCCATCATAACCTTGCCAGATTCCCCGACAAGAGAATCTTTCATGGAACTTTCCGCCGATATTCACGTTGTAGAGTCATCTACAGCTAAATCAAAAACCGGTGGTAAGAAGAAAGGGAAGAAGAAGAATAAAACATATAAGAATTCGAAAGAGAAACCCAAAAAAGAAGAATCAACTGATGAAAAATACAAACCTTGTTATCCGTGTCTCATCTGCGATGAAGAACATTATACGAGAGACTGCCCTCATCGTGCAGAGGTTGCGAAAATTGTCAAAGGTTCCCAAACTCCTGCTGTCTTGAAGGATCCTTTTCCAGCTCAAGACAGTAAGATGATAGGTTCATCCTCCAGTGCTAATGAAGATCCCATATTGATGATGTCCCATGTTAGGATTACGACTCGATCGCAAGATTATGGCAGTAAAAGTCCTGTTGATGGTAAAGAAACATAATCTTCTCATTTGAACCCATCAACCTCAGCTCCCATTTCCGATCCACTACAGATCGAGAAACCTAATCCAGACTTAGTAACCAAATCACCCACCAACGGTATACCTCGAAAGTTTGCTTTCAATCCACATGCGAGAGAAGCTCAGAACTATAACATTATTGAGGATTTAGCTGTTTCCCCGTCAGCAATGTCGGCTTTGGAAGTGCTGCAATCCTATCCAGTGCAACGCAAGTTACTTTTGTCGGCTATAGGAGCTGTTGACGTTCAGGACCCGAACCTTATAATCTTCGATCTAGAAAATAGTGCACCACGCTTACCTCATCAGATGGCTGTCCAGATTCCAGTGATATCAAAAACAGACCTGTTCATAGGACTATGATTGATGAGGGAGCTTCCACGTGTATTATGTCGATACAGTGTTGGAGATTGCTTGGTTCTCCTTCACTAAATCAATCCCCGACGATTCTAAAGGCCTTTGATGGCTGTGGGTTTCATCCTTTCGACATTTTACAGGATCTACCTATAGGGGTTGAATGTAAAACCGTTAATCTAGATGTTGAAGTGGTTGATGCCCCTATGGATTACAACCTTCTCTTGGGTCGTAGTTGGTCTTACACTATGACAACTGTTGTTTCATCGGTCTTTCGGCTTATAAAGTTCCCTGATAATGGAAAGATCGTAACCTTAGACTAGTTGTCATACTTTTCATCCGACCCAGCCTCTGCTGAGAGCATTGAGCATGTTGGTAAAGCGACGATCCCTTATAAGGATGTTGGAGTAGGGCTAGTTAAAGATTCCAGTTTACTGGGAACTTTTCCTTTTCCTCCTATCAACGCATCGTCTTCTACTACAACCATTCATATGATTTCATCAGAAACCATTGTTAATGATGATCCTTGGATCATACCTTCTGAATCTGAGATAGACTCATTTGGTACTTTTATGCCTTTGAGTCCGTATGAACTTGCATATCAGACTGTGCAGTCGTTTTCCGAAACAACATCAACCCAAATCGACTTAATGAATGTGGTCCATGAGGAATCACTTTCGACATCAAACTCGGATTTAATAACATTTTCAGAACTTGTTCAAACATATGAGAAAATTCGTGAAATCCTATGCGTCGATAAGTTACCATGGGAAGATCTTCATCACAGATCTTTGTTTTTACCCGAGAGTGATCGCTTTGAAAATGATTTTTCATCAATTGTTACGACTGAATATGTTAAGGACGCTCATAATCCAATGAAACATCCCGATTCCGAGTTAAACTTGGGAAATATTTCTCGAACTATTGCCCTTGACATTTCAGTCAAGCCTGGAATTGTTGAAAATGTTTATATAGGTGCCTCTTGTACAGAAGATGAAATTCAAACATATAAGGCCCTATTTCAAGAATTCCGCGATGTGTTTTCCTGGTCATATGAGGAAATTCCAGGAATTGACCTAGAAATTGTAATTCATGAAATCAAAACTTACCCGGACGCTAAACCCGTCCGGCAACGTTTGCGTCAAATTCACCCAAGAAAATCTGCTGCAATTAAAGTAGAAGTTGAAAAATTACTCAAATCAGGTTTCATTTATCGGATCCCATTAACGGATTGGGTATCGAATATTGTTCCTGTTAACAAAAAGCAAGGGACAATAAGAATATGTATCGACTATAGGGACATTAATTGAGCATGTCCAAAGGACAATTACCCTACTCCCTATATCGATCAAATCATTGACGATTATGGCGGCAACGAAATTTTCACCTTTATGGATGGTTTTTCCGGATACAATCAGATCAATATTCTACCTGCTGATCAACCAAAAACAGCATTCATTTGTCCATGGGGGACATTTGCTTATTGCAAATGACCTTTTTGGCTCAAGAACACCGGGGCAACTTCTCAACGGGCCATGTCTTACGCTTTTCATGATATTAAGCACATTGTGCAACCCTACCTCGATGACTTTCCTGCTCATTCATTACATTGAGCTAATCATCTCGTCCATTTAAGAGCAATCTTTATGAGGTGTAGGCATTATCGGATTAGGTTGAATCCCCACAAGTGTGTCTTCTGTATTGAAACAGGTCAATTACTGGGGTTTGTTGTTTGGAAAGCCGACATTCACGTCGATCCCTCGAAGGTTGAAGCCATTATCAGATTGCCTCCTCCTTCGAGTCTTTGCCAACTCCAAAGTTTGCAAGGGAAAGAAAACTTTTTACGTCGATTCATCCCTAACTACGTCGAGATCACAAAGGGTTTTACCCGGTTGTTGAAGTAGAATACTTCATTCTTTTGGGACGAGATAGCTGAGAAATATTTTGATGTGCTAAAACACGCGTTGACCCATGCACTGTTGTTGCATCTTGCCAACTACAACCAGGACTACTTCTTGTATCTCGCCGCTTCCTATTCCCCCATCAGAATGGTGTTAGTTCAGGAAGATGAATTCGGTACTGAACATGTGATATATTACCTTAGTCGCACGTTAAATCCAACTGAGCTAAAATACTCACATGTGGAGAAATTAGCATTGGCAGCTATTCAAGCTATCCAACGTTTTCGTCATTACATTTTATCACGTAAAAATACAGTTATTTCCGATTGCAACCCTATGATCTATATTTTGACCAAGCAATTGCTGGGGGGCAAGTATTCCAAATGGATTGTTATCCTGCAGGAGTTCGATTAGGAATTTGAAAAATCTAAGTCAAAGAAATCTTTAGTTTTTGCGAAATTAATGTGTGACTTCCCGCGCGCTGACACGAAAACTGTGGCGGAGGAGCCCATTGCGGACGAATCCTTGTTTCTAATCAGGACTTTAGATCCATGGTATAGGGATATCATCGTTTATCTCCAAACCCAATCCTTTCGGCCAGATATTTTACGATCGGACCGTCAAAAAATACGATTCCAGTCCCAACAATTCAAAATTATTGGAGATACTCTTTATCGTCGTGGGGCGGACTCTATTTTTCGACATTGTTTGACTCATGAGGAAGCTAAAAGGGTCCTCAATGACTGTCACTTTGGAGCGTGTGGCGGTCATATGTCTGGGTATGCCACTGCCCAAAAGATATTGCGCACTGGCTACTTCTGGACGTCTATGTTTAAAGATTGTATTATTGCGGTCCGAAAATGCCACAACTGCCAAGTTTTTGATCGAAAGATGCGCACTCCACCTACCCCTCTTCACCCTATAATTGTCGTTGGTCCTTTTTCCAAATGGGGTATCGATTTTATTACATGTAACCCTCACTCGGCCGGTGGGCATACATATATTATCCTTGCGGTAGATTATTTTACCAAGTGGGCCGAGCCGATGCCTACATTTGAGGCAGATGGAAAAACAACTGTGATTTTTGTATTGAATCATATCATTGCTAGGTTTTGTGTTCCACAAGTGATTATCACTGATCATGGGCGTCATTTTCGAAATGTTATGATGAGTGAACTTACAGACCTGCCTGGCTTGCGTCATGATAGTTCAACTCCTTATTATCCACAAGCTAATGGCCTGGTTGAAGCCATCAACAAAGTTCTCGTCATCATGATCTGACGAATCATTGGGATTCATCGGTCGAATTGGCACAAAATGCTATTTTCAGCGCTATGGGCGTATCGAACCTCAGTTAAAACATCAACAGGGTTCACTCCTTTCCAACTAGTTTATGGTTTGGAAGCTGTGTTACCTATTGAGTGTGAAATCCCGTCATTGCGAATGGCCATCGAGTTGCTTCCAGCCACTTCTTTAGAGGAAAGACGTTTGTTATACTTGGCTCAGCTAGATGAGAGTCGTCGCGATGCTGCATTAGCGATCGAATCTCATGCAAAACGTATTAAAGCTCAGTATGATCGAAATGTGACCCCTCAAAATTTTTCGGAAGGAGATATAGTCTTATTGTACGATCAAGCAAATGATAAATTTGGCGCTAGAAAATTCATGCCTATGTGGCATGGTCCCTATGTTGTCAAGCGAAAGCTAGCGAAAGGGGCCTATGAATTGCTGGACTTTGACGGGGTCTCTTTAGGTAAACCCAGAAATGGTCTTTACTTGAAGAGGTATTATGCTTAAAACGAGTGTGGATATTTTTTTAGTTAGGTTAGTTTTTCCTTCTAGCTGGTGTGTTTTAGATTAAAAGTTAGCTTAGCTTAGGGAGTGAGTTTTTCGTCGTTATTCCTGCTTATCTTGGTTTTACGTTTGATGTTGCAGATGTCGACGCCTCTCCAAACATACATTGGTTTCGCTGATGGTGCTTGTCATAGTACAGTGAATATTTCTTACGCAGCTTGGGTTATCTATTCACCCTCTGATGAGTTGGTATCTATGCATGGGGTAAGCCTCGGTCAAACAACAAACAACATTGCAGACTATAGTGCGTGATTGAGTTATAATCTGAATCTATTTCATTTGGGATTCGAAGTTTGATAGTGAGGTTAGATTCTGAACTCATTGTATTACAGCTTAATAGAGTATACGCCATTAGAAATCCAGTTTTATTAAGATTATTTTTGAGAGTGCATCTCTTGGAACGTGAATTTGACTATATTGAATATCAGCATATTCCAAGATCTTTAAATATAGTAGCAGATGCAATTGCTTCTCAAATGTTAAGTAGACATGTGCAATAATCATACAAGTAAATTTAAAAGACATTCCATAACATGTTAACAAGACAAGCTGGTAATAATGATATCATATATATAGGAGTGTGTCAAAATAATACATCGTCCTCGATCATAGGTTGAAAAACACCTTATGATCGGCAAAAATGATAAGTACAAAAAGCAAAAATTTCATATGTGACTACAATAGGCGATCATCCCATCACTGGTGATGATCTCAATATGAAACCACTGCACGGGCCACCTTACAAAGGAACCTCCTAAAAGGTCCTTGGACTCCAATCACATAACACTGAAGTCGACGAGGGATTTCATCTATACTGGTCTCGAGCATGTCCCCTCTCAGGCGCTCTAAATAGCTCTCCAGCTCGGCTAAGGTCTCTGCTGATTCGTCCTGTGGGGCTGGAGCCAGTGCAACTGGTTGTTTCCTCTCGTAAGGCCAGAGAGCGGCTGGTCGCCGTGGGCCCACATCTGCATTTGAAACTTTTTACTATCAGTTTTAGGACGATATAAAAACAACAAAAAATTAAAATTAGGAAAAATGTTGAAAATGATTTTACCTGCATCATCCCATTGCTCTCCTGGCGGAAGAGCCATGTCTGGGTCTCCACGAAAATCAACCCCACCATAAGGGAAGTCCTGAATAGAAAAATCCTAGTTTTCCAACCATTGGAAATACTCAGGTTTGAACCGAACGACCTTGGTCCCCTCATCAAGATGACGGGCCATAACTGCAACCCATCGCATCAGTTTGGGCTCTCGAGGAAGCCCAGCTCCAATAGTAAGGTGTTGTGGGATCAGCATCAGAACCCTCTCCAGGCCAAAACTCACAACTATAGCCCCATAACCAAAGGCCTTTAGCTGTCCGTTTTTGGCCCTAGTCAGTTGGCACTTCACATTGGCCAACACAGCATCGCACCAGTTGAAAATGGTGCCTCGAAAGCAATCAATTGCCATCCGCATCTGGGATCCAGTGGTAATGTGTAGTGCTGCACTGCCACAGAGTTTGGTAACTGTGAATGCTATAACCATGAGTTCAGGAAGGGATATGGTTTTGATATCTATCCCTTTGTCCCGGTTCTGGACATTGCAAAACTCTAGGCGGAGGCTCTCGATAGACTGGCCACCTGCCCTGGGCCCAAATAGAGTCAAGTGTTCACCCCTCCTGGGCAAACCAGTCAAGAAGTATATGTCAGCTGGCTCGATTTCGAGCTGGTGTCCACCAATAAAGAAGCACTGGTCCTGTATACTCCATCTATCAACCAGCCACTGCAAAAAGTCCACCTGGGCCGTCATGCCAGGTATGGCCCAGAACTTGTACAAGCCACATGCCTTCAATGCATCGATCGAAGGTTGATGATTCATCGCGGCGAGGTACACATCCTCGTGCTCCCGTTCTCGCAAATCAAGCATGATGTATATCCGACAATCAAGTAAAAAGATGAATTAGAATATGCAAAATTGATTTCATTGGGTATTTTTTGAGTTAGTTAGGTTTTTGTAAACCTATGTGCGGGGCACACACCCCCTTGTTAGGGACAGTGCATGGGGTCCACATCTTGCCTTCACGGCAGGTGCATACCCCCGACTTTTTGCCCATTGCAAAAAAGTCGGGGTACGTAGGTCCCCTGTGGTAAACTGCGGGCCCCCACGTGCGGGTTTTCAAACCTAAAAACCTCCTAAAAACAAAATTTAAACACTAAAAAACAATTTCAAACGGACAAAAATGAAGAGTAGGATGATGTGGATTACCTGGAGGAGATGGCATTCGATTCCGACGGACGGATTTTCCGCAATCTTCATGGGAAGCTTCTGGTCAAAAGCCCTTTTTCTCAACCAAATCTCAAATGGTAAAAATGAATGGTAAAAAGTCCTTTTTATAAGTTTTTTGGGTAAATAAATTCTAAATTTGTTTATGTTTCACTTTAAAAAGTTTTTTTTTGCAACATTTTAACGTATTATTAAACAGGTATGAGTAATGTTTGAGCTTTTGTTCAAGATAATGGATTTTAAGGCGAAATCAATCATTTTCAACCAAAAACCATTAGAGTCACCTTTAAGCTCTTTTCTGACTCCTAAAACATGAAAAGATTGCTGAGTTTTTCTTTTTAAGCTCGTTAAAATGGAACTAAAAGGATGGTCCTCTTACAACCCTTTTCTGACCGTAAAAACACGAAAAGATTGCCGGGTTTTTGTCGTTTCAAATTCGATATTGGTCATAAAATGACGCGTCGTTGATCGCTTTTTTACTTTTTCATATCAGAGGCACTAATTACGAAAAGTACTCCTTGGTCGTAAAAGATCAAGTGGTTCTCTCAAATATTATTTTATACTTTTTTGGGATTGGGAGACACAAATTTACGAAAAAGTCAACCCTAGAGTCTTCTTAAGTTTTTTCAAACTCTCTAAAAATGAAAAACGCCGAGTTTTTCCTATACTGGACTCGTTAAATTTCGACAGTAAAGGACCTGTTCAATTACAAACAGGAATGGACCACTGCTTCTTAGGGTTCGAATTTAAACTAAGTTGGACTCATCCAAAGGATGATCTTATAATCAAGCATATGTTATCCTCCTCAAGCTTGTAAAAAATAAATAGGTACTTGCTAGAAATGGTGGGGGAAAAAGAGAGAAAAATGAGCCTACTTGTCATACTTTGTAACCACTCTTGAACACGACACTTTCATTCACCTGGGTTGGGAAAT
>APFE030036857.1:597-27836 GCA_000404065.3 Pinus taeda | reverse complement strand
TTTCTCTCACACTGGTTAACAGTTTACATCATCGACTGGTAATCAAGTGGTTTCTACCATGTTCGACTTCGACACATTTATTCACATGGATAGAATCGTACTATTTTGAGGAGTAGAAATGAAGACCCTGGATCTAGTTTCCACCATCCAGGCTGCGAGGAATTTTGTATTCATTATGTTGTAGACTATTCATAAGCAGATGGCTGCGTCCATACTGTATCTACATGTGTCTATACTTGTGATTTATTACAAGATCATTCCTATATCAGAGCAGTAGTTAGTTTTCTAGTCAGTTTTTATTTTCCTAGTCAGTTTTGATCTGAGTATGGGAATGCCTACCTCAGCGATGATATGATCTCATATATATATTTTGCACTTGAATGTTTTTACAGATTCGAACCGGGCTCTCTGCAAGATAATCCTCGAAATGATAAAGTACTTCACTCTTCTTAAATGATAATTGAAATCCTCATCTACTACAGACTTCGCACTTTAGGGGGCAATCTGTTACACAAAAATATCGTCACCATGATTATTTGCAGCCAATATGGGTCTGTCATCAACTATACTAGCCTCCTAAGCAAGTCTCAGACCTTAGCTCTTCATGTCAAGCTTTGCAAATGAGAGAAAGACTTTGAAAATCATTATTACTCTGGTTCCGCACTTTCTCCTACTTTTACCTGCGAACCTGCACCCTTTGTTCATAATATCTGCATACCTGCACGCTCTGTCTGTAAAGGGGTGGGTGCGTACCCCTGTAAAAGTCAAAAAGGCGCAAGTTTATCCTAAAAAACTCATTTTTGGGTTAATTCTAGATGTTTCTAGAAGGATTTTGACGTGGATTGTTCGCTCCAAGGTGGTTCATGCATCCCAAAAGAGAAGGAGCTAATCCCTTGATAGGAGGAGCTATCCCTTTGAAGGAGGGCTTTATCCCTTTGAAGGAGGACCTAGTAACTTCCCTCCATTGCACTATAAATTAAGGCATTGGGTCAATTGCTGGAGAGGTTAGAAGCTTAACATTTTGAGGGTAAATGCTGATGGAATTAGGAATTCCTAGTTAAACTTGAGAGGAGAGATCACATGCCTTTTGGTTTCATTGGGAAGTGAGTGAAACTTGTCAAAGTAGAGGAGACTTCTTGTCGGACCCTGGGAGGAGCTTGTACAACATCAAGGCACAGGTTGTAAAGTTCTTCTTCATTGGAATTAATACAATCAGATTCATTTTTCTCAACAAATTGTCTTATGTGGTTTGTTTCATAATCTCCTTGATCATTATGATGAATATGCTTTATGATATTGGCTTTTTAGGTGCTATTTAATCTGGTTTGCTTGTTTGTGTTTGCAGAATTACACTTCAAGGAAGCTCATTTGGACCAAGGGAGCGAGGCTTCCACAAACTTGCATTGGACCCAAGGTAGGACTAAAACACTTGTTTGCCTTTTTTTTAATTTCATATTTAGAGAAAGATAGTTTTTGATTGGTTGCTTGTCACTAGATACCTTTAGATACTAGGAAGGTCGATCTTGTTCGCAACCTCGACTCATTCCACATGACAGCTTCATCAGGAGCTTTAGATTTACAATCCCTTTTGAAGTGCCCTTCCTTTCCACATTTCCACCACACCACCTTTACAGGTTTTCCTGGAGATTTAGATCTCCCTCTAGATTTAGATCTCCCACTCGATGACTTATTTTTGTTTCTATTTTGGGACCGTCCTCATACAGACAAGGCATCACCATTTTGTCTCTCCATATTTTTCCATCTCATTTCCTCTGTCAGCATGGATGAGACTATTTCATCAAAATGCAAGATAGTTGCATTGCTACCTATTGCAATAACCAGACTATCCCACGAATCTGGTAGAGAACACGACAAACTAATGCACTTATCTTCATATAAAATTTTAATATCAACAGATGCTAACTAACTTACCACAGTATTAAATGCATTCATATGCTCTGTCATCGAGTATCCATCTTTCATCCTCAGGTTATACAAAATTTTCCACAGGAATAGTTTATTCATTAGAGACTTAGATGGGTACAAAGTCCCTAACTTGTCCCACAAAGCCTTCGTCGTAGCTTCCCTTATACATTCTTCAATACTGAATCTGAGACACACAATCTTATTGTGCTCTTTTCCTTCCAATCCAACTTCTTCCATTCTTCATCGGTCACTCCCGTTGATTTAGTACCCGGATCTACCACGACCCACTGATCTTTATCCACCAATAGATCCTCCATCTTGAGTTTCCACAACTCAAAACTCTGACCATTGAATTTCTCGATCTCTATCTTTCCATTGCTCGCCATCTTCTTTCACCACCAGAATCGATCTCGCAGATCCCACCGAATAGGGTCTACCACAAGCCCGAGTGAAACCCCTCAGCAATAAAGGCATCCCGTTGAAGCCAAAACAACTCTAATACCAAATGTAGGTTTTAACCCTGTACTGAAATTATCTGCATACGAATTCTAAAACACATAAAATAAACAATGCGAGATCATAACAAATAAAGCACATATACACAGAGATTTTCCCCTGGATCCCAAAACCAGGACTACCGCTTGATTTTTCATTATGTTCCTTTCAATGTTACAATACATATTTATACATGCCAAAGCATCCAATACCATGGACCAAAAACCATTGTGTCCAATACCATTTACCAAAAACCGTTGCGTCCAAAAAACATGTGCGAAATCATGCACAAAACCATAGGTGGGTCCGCCCAACCTAACATAGGTTCCAAAACGAAAATTTTCTGGGGCGTTGCCCCGGACCCCATAAAGTGGGGTTATGGGTGCCCTTCAAACCCCTTGTTGACTACGTGCAAAGAATATAACACAACCCAACATGCATAGTTGAATGGAACTTTGATTATCACACCAAAGTGTAGTCGCATGCTGCTACTGAAAGACAAAATCTGACAGGATTTGATGAAGCCATAGGTCTTCCTTACTAGCTTCTACAGTGCCACGATACTCTTCTTCTGTTGAAGAAAGAGAAATGGCACTTTGTTTATTACAAACCCATGCAATAGGTCAAGGACCAAGAGTGAAGTCATAACCTGCAGTAGACTTCCGATCATCAGGGTCACTAGCCCAATCAGAATCAATCAAACCAACCAATAGAGGAGATGCTTCTGCACTATAATGAATCCCAAAATGAACTATACCTCGAAAATAACGAAGTATTCTTTTATTTTCTTTCAAATGACTTTCATGTGGGTTTTGCATAAACTGAGAAATAAGGCCAACAAAAAAGGAAAGGTCGGGAGGGGTACGGGTCAGATACAAAATTTTACCTACAAGCTGACGGTATAAGGTAGCATCAACTTCAAGGGAAGTACAAGTGACTGAAAGTTTGGCTCTAGACTAAAAGGGAGAAGGGGTTGGCTTACAGTCTTCCATGTGAAAGTGGTGTAGAAGATCACCAGAATACTTGGACTAGGAAAGGGAAATACCTTCCTTGGATTGCAAGACTTGAAGACCAAGAAAATAATGCAAGTGTCCTAATTATGTCATTTCGAACTGCCTTTTAAGGTTGGACTTCACATGGTTTATAAGGTTGGGATCACTACCAGTAAGGATAAGATCATCAACATAAATAACAAGAATGATAAGAGACTTACCCACTTTCTTGGTGTAGACAGTATTGTCAAAATGACACGTAGAAAAGCCAGTATCTAAAGGAAAGCTATCCATTTTGGCATACCAAGCACCATGGGCTTTCTTGAGACCATAAAGGGATTTCTTAAGCCGACATACAAGGTTGGAGTTTGTTTGTATAAAGCCATGAGGTTGTCCCATATAGATTTCTTCATGGAAGTCCCCATGCAAAAAGGCATATTTAACATCCATCTGATGGACTTCCCATTTGAAAGAGGTAGCAAGGGAAAGAACAAGGCAGATAGAGTTCATTTTGGAAATAAGAGAGAAGGTTTCCATATATTCAATGCCTTCAACTTGTGAAAAACCCTTAGCAGCAAGAAGAGATTTACATTTATCAACTTTCCATCTGGTCCATACTTGGTTATGTAAACCCATTTGCATCTAACAAGTTTTCATCCTATTGGAAGAGGAACAAGATCCCATGTACCATTTGCCAATAATGAATGATATTCTTCATTCATAGATGCGCCCCAATATGGATGGCTTGAAGCTTCTGCAAAGGTGTCAGGATCATAATCCATTGAAGCTTGAACTAGTAAATAATAGGCTCTATCTAATTGAGAATATGTACGTCGTTGATCTGTAGGATCACCTGTAAGAGCACCTGCTGCATCTTGAGTAACATAGAATCATTTTGGAAGCTGAGGAGCTAAAGGAGGATCCTGAGAAGGTGGGGGAGGATTGTCATCCTCATTGTCATCTTCTGAAGAAGAAATATTTTCAGAAGTAGAAGGGATAGAGAAAGGTGGCACATCTATCGAACTAAGCTCATAGGTCGATATATTTTCAACAAACTTTACATCTCTTCTAATGATAACATTTTTGGACTTCAATGGAATAAGTCTATATCCTTTGACATCTTCAGAATATCCAACAATAATACATTTTTCACTCTTAGGTTCTAAAGATTTATGTTTCTCATCTAGAATATGGACCCATGGTTCGCTTCTAAAAACATGAAAGTGATTGATATCTGGTTTAATTGAGCTCCATGCTTGATCTAGAGTGATATTCTTTAAAACCTTAGTAGGAGTGCAATTTACTATGTAATTTTCACAGTTAATTGCTTCTGCCCAAAAATTAAGACTAAGTCCTTTAGATTGAAACATACATTTAGCCATTTCCTTTAAGATGTGATTCTTCCTTTCAGCTACACCATTTTGTTGTGGAGTATATGGAATAGTATGTTGCATTTGAATTCCATGCTTAGTGCAAAAGTTGATGAATTTGTTGTTAACATATTCTCTGCCATTATCAGATCTTAGCTTAAGAATTTGATGTCCAGATTGTTTTTCAATAAAGGCCTTAAAGGCCAAGAACATGTTAAATACTTTACTCTTGAGTTTTAAAAAGTATACCCAAGTGCGTTTGGAGAAATCATCAATGAAAGTTAAGAAATACTTGTAGCCAAAGAAAGAAACAATTGGAAGTGGACCACATAAATCACTATGCACAAGCTATAAAGGGGTTGACACATACCAACAGGCACCTTTCTAAAAAATATCTCAATGGTTATTTCCGAATACACATCGGGAACAACCACCATCTCTGCAAGATACCATAGAAAGGCATGTCACTGTATTTTCTTTACATTGATTTTGAAGGGAGCAATAGTTTAAGTGACTAAATCTCTCATGCCAAAGTTTTCTCAGTTCATCATTATGATAAACAAATAATGAGGGAAGAGTTAATGACCCAAAGTTGATAAAATTATACAACCTTGTACAATCATCAACAATGCCAGTAACTAAAATCTGTTTAGGATCTCTTAGGTCCTTAATTACAACATCATGAACTAAAAAATTAAACGGTTTTACCTTCATATGAATGAGTTATTTGATATACAATTAGAAGGTTGCAGGATAAGGTTGGCACACATAATACATCATTAATTTGACCATTGTCTAGATAAACAATTCCAGTCCCTACAACACTAAGAGATCTATCATCACCAACATATATATTTTTGGTGTTACAATCATTTAAAAAAGAAAATATGGCTTTGTTTTTCGCCATGTGATAAGAAGCTCTAGAATCAATGAGTCACTCATGAGAATGAGAAGAAGAAGATACATTTAGTGCATAACCAGACCAAGATGCTTGACAACCACATGCAAAAATTGATATTCCTGAAGATGAAGTTGAAGTTGAAGAGTGTTATGCTTCTTCATTGTTGCTTTCAAGGCTTCCATCTTTTCAAAGCATTTGGATTCTAAGTGGCCATCTCGAATACAAAAGTTGCAATGTCTATCAGTCTTCTTCCCTTTGCTTTTATTTTCCTTATCATTTTGTTGAATTGATTTTTCATTTTGACACCGAAATTGCTTAGGACCCTTGTTTGGTTTAGGAACATTCTTTTTAGGATACTTCTTCTTAAGATTATTTGAATTTGGTTGTTGCTGGGTGGCTAAGGTTTTCTTAGAAGATTTTCCAAGATTAAGAAGACCAAGATATAAGAGTTTTTCTTTTTCTCTTATTAAAGAATCACAAAAGGCATCAAAGGATGGGGACTTTTAGTCTTGTCCTTGAGAAATAAAAGCTTCTTTAGTAGAATGAAAGGTGCAAACGAACACAGAGTAGGATGGTCCCAACTTAGAGAAGTCTAAGGGTCTTGAACTTGGACAAAAAATATTCAATGGAAGAAAAATTATTTGGGTCCAATGTAAGCAACTCATTTTCGAGTTGATGGGATCTAATTTCATTTTTTATTCCAAAAACATTAGTGAGTTGTTTCATTGCTTCATTAGGGGTATCAAGTTCTGCGATATGGAATCTAATGTCTAGAGAAATAGGCATCCCTATCAACCCACATAATTGATCTTGCTTATTTTCCCATTTGGCTGCCTTATCTTCGTCTTTATGTTTAGTTTCTTGGCCTGAGGCTATTTTGTAAAGACATTTTCTTCTAAGTAAATCCACAATGTAGGGCTACCATTGAAAGTAGTTGGTGCTTTCAAGAATAACTTGGCATGGAATTTCCATTTTAACATAAACTAAAGCTATAGATGCTGAAACTAAGTGTTCCAATGGAAATATCTTGGAAAATTAAGCCAATTAAAAAACAAACAGCTCTAAAAACAGATTTTGGATGAAGAAGTTATGGCTTTTTAAAGAAAAGTTGTTGAAGATGCCAACAAAGTGTGTGAATGTGTGGAAGTGAATGATAATGTTATATTTAAAAAAAAAATGCCCCACCCTTTCCAAACATAATCTAATTAGCTCACTTAAAAAAAAAAATAAATAAATTATGTGACCCACTTTTATAAATAAGTGAAAGTCACTTTTACAATGGTACTTTATGAGCTACCCACTAAATTGTAACTTAAATAAAAGATAAGGAGACTTTAGAATTATAAGTAACTCATTTTTTAAAATGGGTGAGAACACTTTTACATAAAGTAACTTTAAAACAAAAGTTACATGTGCTTTTTGAAAAAGTAACTCAACAAAAAAAAAGACTTGAACTCAAAACCTCTATTCTCATAAAGTAACTTTGGACCAAGTGAGCTAGTTTAAAAAGTTAATAATTTTTGGAAAAATGATGGGTTTTTTTTTCTTTTCTTTTCTAGTCACTAAATCTTTGGGATGAGTGCTTACTTGAACAAGCCATTTTTCCCTACAAAACAATAAACCACATAGCCAACACAAACATATAAAAAAACCCAAACCTTATGGTTTGAAGTTAGCTTTCTCCGAAAACTAAATATTTTCCTCTATGTTTCTGATTTTCCAAAACCACACTAAGGCGCGACAGAAAAGAACATACTCATGAGAAAAATCTTTCCTTTCTGTTTCTGATTTGCTCAGATCGCATAGAGTCATGAGGCAAAGAGTATACACATAAATGAAAGGTATCGATTTGGTAATAAAAGACAGACAGATAAATAAACCGAAATAAAGAGAGAGATAAATAATTAAAACTGCAAATAAAGACTATATACCTACAGGTCTTAAAAATGACGTAGCTATGGCTACCAGAAACCTTTTCACGTGAAACAAAAGGGGTTCCTCACTGGAACAACTGCTCCTAATACAATAAAGTAGTCCTCTCATCCTAGAAGCGGTCTAAAATAGTAGATCTAGGACACGACAGTCGGATGCAGTTGTACTCACTTTAGATTTGGATCACCAATGGATGCAACCCTCAAATAGCTCTCGTACCATGTGGGAATTTATAGGGTGAGTTCCTCAAATAGAACACCAAAGGACATCACTCACAAAAAGATCACAGATCAATACACCAATATTCTTGATGTGATTAAAACCCTCAAAGAGGGAAACAGTCCATGGCTTGAGCCAGCACGACCACTTAAGGCAATTTATTAATAAAATAAAGAAAATTTACATAATCTTATGTCACGAACAGTCACCCTACAAATGACTCTCCATTCTCTTTAAATAGAGATCATGTGCCAATTGGGTGTTAAGCCACAGATCAAGTGTCGGTAATACCGAGGAGAGAATAAATCGTTGGATCACTTCACGTCTAGAACACATTGTGATCGTCAGATTGTAAGTTACAAAAATACATAGTAAAGAAACACACTTTACCTAACTCTACACTAGACCAAGTTATACTTAACTATTTCCTATATGTCGGAATATCCTAAGTGACCATACTTTGTATAAATATACCCTCTAGGCTAGTAATGTGGACTTTTATTTTTGGACTCTTTGGAGCACTTTCAAAGGGAAAACTTGTAAATTTCTTTGAAGATCATGCTACAGTTTTGCATTCCTACTATTGGGTCTCTTAGATGTACTTTGTGATTATACATGGGAAATTTCAGTATCAATATTAAGAGGCTCTTTTGGGTCATGGAAATAATTTCTTTCACATGTTATTGAATGTTTTAAGACTATTCTTTGTTGATGTATAATGGTATGTGATTGTTGCTCGTGTGTTGAATATTACTAAACTATTTTTTTAATTGAAAACTTCTATCTTCTTAGGAATTGTTTGTTGATTTATACATATGTTTTCATATTGGTTATTAGTTACATATTGTTTTACAATTGACAGCTAGTATACATATATATTCATGCATCTTAATTAAATTTTTCTATCATTATTTCTTCCAGGTTCATGTCCATATACCAATTTGTTGTAATATTATTTGTGTCTCTTACTTAATGTATTTCCATAAGTTGTTCTAACTTGTATGATGTCAAGAGTCTTACTTGGATTTCCCTTTCCTTGCTCATTTTTTCCAAAATCTTATTTTCAACAACACAAAATGGCAATCGAGAGAACATTTTGGATGGGCCTCTCATCCCAGACAGTGTGAAGTATAATTGGGATATCATAAAGGAGAGATCCCCTTGGACTATAAGTAGTTCATTTCACCTTGTCAACAATGTCCTACAACACCTCTCTAGTATTAACAACCTAGGAAATCACTCTCACCACCAATTTATGTAGATTTGTGGGAGAGGAGATATAGGTTTTCCACCATTCAATGTGATTCAACCCATCTCTATCTTTAATCACATACAAGTTAGGAAGGTCTCCATGTTCACTAATATACTTTCTAAATTGGCTTCGTACTTTAGCACACTCCTTTTCAACAAGGACCGACTTGTCTAATGTGAGCATATAACCATTTTGTACGTTTGGATATGTATGTGGTTTTCTCCTAACCCTATAACCAAGTGCTTTTTGGGCCAACAAATATGGAGTATAATATTTGTGTAAGGAAAAAGTCATGGAGTGGAACATTCAATTTATCCCACCTTTTGGCCACATGTTTATGGGTACATTCATACAAGATTGCATCTCTCAACTCAAAAGTGTATTTAAATTGACCTAACATGCTACCCATATGATCATATTCTTCACCAATCATTCATTGATCTTTATTTACAAACCAAATCATACTATAAATGGGCGTGTCGAATTGTAGAAGATACTTAAACCATTGCCAAAATTTTCTATTAAGCATGATGTCCTCCACCTCAATGGATTTCGTGCCTATCAAATGCAAATGCATCCTTTTCTTTCAAACTACCATGAATCACTTGAGATCATACTATATAATTCCTCTCTTACCATCAAAAATTTCCTAAAGGAAAGGTACTAACTATCAAATTTGGTTTCTACAATAATTAGTATCTCCAACTTAGAGTAATTGTGCAAAATGTGGTGGGTCATGTTATAATTTGTAATAAATTTTGTAATTTTCAACCTTTCTTATACAATGCACTAATCCATTTATTCATGTCCTTCATCTTAACAATACCATGTATTAAGAGGTTCAATGTGTTAACCAAAGACCTTGACAAAAATATGTTAAGGTACATAACCTCAGTTATTACTCATGCTTCCTTACAATTAGCAACGTTACTAATGATGATTTGAATAGTATTATACAACTGAATCTCTTGAATGGTTGTAATTTATTGTTATACAACATTAATATCAATCATGTAATAATTTTAGTAGTCATTGGTTGAAAGGACCACACCACTAGAAAATACACCAAGAATATTTATTGATGACCTACCTTTCACATGTTTCCAACCCACACATGCAATGGATACTCCATATTCATTCGAACAATTTGAAAATTTTCCCAAAGCAATGTGGATTTTGGGTCTTTACTTATCAAGTATGATGGTTTTAACTTTGTGATACCAATAGATCCTATATTTTTTAGGGGCACCATTAATTTCTTATATCATTTCATTCCAATAGGGTGAGAAAAGAACATTGAACAATACACCACATGTATAGAGAAACTTGAACTTTGTTTGCATCCATGTAATATCTAAGACCTTGGTAAAGGAAATATGATATTTTTCTCCATCCTAGATGCATAGGAGAGAATCATTAGCCTTGAGACATGGGGATCAACCACCAAGCATTCTTTTCGAGCCTAAGGTTTGGCTGTCATATTCAACCCATGATATTTTGGATTCATTTTGTGTGGCCTCTCTCTCTCTCTCTATATATATGTGTGTGTGTGTGTGTGTGTGTGTGTATATATATATATATATATATATGAATTGCATGCACATGCTCACACGTTCTGACACCTATAATATTACCTTCATCCAATGGCATAATTTCTTAGAGATGCTTTCTCACATGGGTATGTGAACCTATTTAAATTGTATGAAAATTGAAGTGATCCTAATCGGATCATTGTATTATTTTTCACTTATTTCGATGCTTTTAGAGTGAAAATAACTCAAGGCATCAAATTTCCTAGGGTAATTTTAATGGTAGGTCCTAGTTTGGAAAATTGGGGTTTGAAACATTTTATCGTTATTTTGAGGCTTCAAACAACATTTTTTGAGGTGAATGTTTTTTTACCTTACAATGAAACACCCTAACATTAATCTACAATTGGATATCTTTTTGGTGGCAAAAATATCACATCAACTAGAGATCATATGAAAAATTTATACCTTCTACAAGTCAACCTACCACGTGCATATGGGGCTAGCCATAGGTGAGTTTAAAGAATATTCGGGAAGGTCCCAAAAAGTAACAATAATTAAGTGATGAAGAAGTCGAAAACCTACCCCTAAATGGTTGTTGGGAAATGTTAAATACTGGATTGCTATGAGAAGAAGGGTTTGCATTAGGTGTCATTATATTTTTTTCCATATTTTAGTAGAGCATATAGGAGCGGGAAGTTAGAGAGAAAATAGAGAAGGATAATATTCTATAGCATACTTACAAACCACATGTATAAGGTAACTCCATAGAAAGTACATCTTTCTTTGTATCTACATGTTTCCATACTAGAAAAAGAGAACAGATTGACCTCGCCTTCTAGTTGGGTTTTCTCATGTATAGGTTTTCTAGGTTAAATCTTGTGTTTATTCTTGGATGATGTGTGGCTAATTTTCTACTCTATTTATCTTATTTCTATTATATTGTACATGAAAGCCTAAAACCTTTAATTAAAGAATCTAATATACAAAGGAAAGCCACCTTCATAGTAATTTCAATATTTTATTAAACTTATTTTGATGAGTCCTTCTTGGAAATATCCATAGCATTTTATAGATGATATTGATATCAAAGAAGTTTTCCTTGGGGTATTTTTGGAAGTTTCAAGGATCTAGGAAACAATTTAAGGATAAACTCATAAAACCCTTCCCATGGTTGACAAGTTTGTTGAGAATAACCCTCAAGATCCAATCGAAGAGATATTTATGAGGTTTCAAGTACAAATTTCCAAGATCAATCAAAATAAAAACATCCTCATCATATCTTTATCAAGAAATATAGAACCATTCCAATAGGTTGGAGGGTCTAACTCAAATATCAAATCATAGGGGAAACCAAAATATAATGAAAACCTAGAAAATGTTTCAAGGAAAGAACCTAAGAAAGAGATGATGAGTTCCATTTTTAGTAACTCTTCACTTTACCTATTCAATAGGGAAGCAAATGTGGAAAAAAATTCATGTGAAGTTGAGATCAATGCATTAAATTGAATCATCAGCTGTAGCAACTAGAGGTCTATTTATAGATTCACCATCTAGATGGAGAACAAAAGATATTATTTTCTAGACTGAAGCTAGAGGGAAATGATTTAACCTAGAGGGAAATCCATACATAAACACTGAGGCTAGAGGGTGATTTGTTGATAAATGGGTGGGAGTAGATCAAAATCTAAATTAAGTCCCAATTCTACCTTATTAGTTATGTATATAACTAATGGATCCAATCGCACTACTCTAGACAGGGACAATGGGATAGCGTATAAGCGTAAACCATTGAGTTCAAATGCCAATGTGTTAGCCTATCTCTCTCCCAAGGACCCATATAACTCCTCAAGTATATCTAGGGGATATAAGTAGTCATCTACAAAAGAAAGTGATTATTTTCATGCAAAGAAAAATGGATGAGGCATATGTATAGGCATAATATCTAGAAAAAATAGGCCATAAGAAAGGTTAGCTAAGTAGTTTCAAGTAGAAAGAGCACCAAAAATATTCCAAGGAGGGGAAGAAGAAGTGGAAAGGGCAGAGGATAAGAATAAGAAATCCACTACACGTTAGTGCAGGGATCCCATTAACAATTGTAAACATTGCAGTATTGATGGTCAACTAAGAAACATGGTAGAAAATACATAGATAGCTAAAATCGAAGAACTACAAGAAGTATGCAAAGAAAAACAATCTTCTAGCAACAAATTAAAGCAATTGGGTTAAAAGAAACTTTGATTTGGACGAGAAGATTGTTTACACATCAGTTGTAGAAGGAGATGAACCTAAGTAGCCTTCATCATGAGGAAGAGAAGGACATGACCAAATTGTTCCACATTAAGATCCAATTCAAGAGCACCGAGATAGATGTTTTATTCAACTTCAATTCACATCATAATCTCATAGTACTAGATTTATTCAACAAACTTGAATTGGAGCTTCACAATAATATTATCCCATTTACATTGGGATGGGTAAACAAGGATGCATATATCAAGGTAAGAAAACAGCATAAGATTAAATTTGATTAAATTTGTTGTAAGTGTTGATTTTATTGATGTAGTGGAATTGAATGTAAAGCCCCTTGACATATGTATAGTAATATTTTGAAGCCCCTACATGTATATGAGGGATGTAATCTTAATGCAAAGAGACAAATAGTATTTCCTAATCACAAATGGGAAGTCCTACATCATCAATGAACATAAAGTTAAGTCAATGATCTCACTATTAACAACCAAACCAAGATATTGATTGATTCCAGTAAGAAATATGATTTAATTTTCTCAAGATAAAATAAATGATGATGAATTGGAAAGAGTAAAGGCATCCCTATAGGGGTGTACTAAAGTGGAAAAACATTAATTGGAGAATTTTTTATAGGCATAAAGAGGGATTTTTGAGGAGACTAAAGGGATACCACCCAAGAGGGAAGTGAAGCAGATAATATCCAGTTATTTCTATACTCCCCATTTCTTAATATTGGGATGTAGAAATAGTTTGTTCTAGAAGTAGGTGAAGTGAAGTAGTAGTTGAAGCAACCACTAGAGTAAGGAATGATTCGACCAAGTGCCTCACCTTGTGGGTCACCTATCATCATTGTTCCCAAGAATGATGGGACATGGATGATTTTTAGTGATTGTGTTGATTTGAATAATATTATTTTCAAGAATCAATACCCTCTTCCTAGGATTGATAATTTGTTGGACTAGTTGCAACATGTCAAGTATTTCACGAAACTAGGCCTAAAATTAGGATACCACCATGTATATGTCAAAGATGAAGACACTTAGAAAACTACCTTGAAGACAAGTCAAGGTTCATATGCATTGTTGGTCATGCCATTTGGTTTATGCAATGCACCCACTATGTTTGAGACTGATGAATGATGTATCGTGGCGATATATAGATTCATTTGTTATAGTATATTTGGATCATATATTATTTTGTGGTGCTACCTAGGAGGAGCACATCTCACATCTCTTGCAAGTGTTAGAGACTTTGGAAAAACACCAACTATTGTCTAGCCTCAATAAATGTGAGATTTCTCAGTAGTCTTTGTTGTATTTTTGGTATGTGATTGCTAGAGGAGAGCTCAAGATTGATCCCAAGAATATGGAAGCCATCAAATGGTCAACTAATACAAATTTCATTGCCGTTATGAGCTTTGTTGGGGCAACATATTAATTGTAGAAGTCTGTAGCTTCATTTTCAATAGTAATTGCAACATTCGACGCCATAAAATTAGGTGGTAATAGTTTCCAGTGAAAAAAGAATCATCGTAGTGATTTCAACGAGCTGAAAAATAAAAAGTAGTAATCCTTTCAAAGTGAATACAAATGCAAGTCGGTATGCCATGTGAACAATATTGATGCAAGGAGGAATTCTTGTATGCTATCATTGCTAAATATTTCATGGGTCAATTCCCAACAACCCTGCCTATGGCAATGAATAATATTCCCTAGTTCAAACTGTCAAGAAGTGGAAGCATTATCTAATGGGAAACAATACCATCATCCACATAGATGACTAGCCATTGTAGTATATGTAGGCCCATAATAAGCTACAATAAACCATGCATTACAAGTGGATGTGTTTTCTACAACCATTTCATCTATTCATAAATTATAATAGGGGTATAACAAACAAGTTAGTATACATGCTTTGAAGGCCACCCGAAACTACTATTATAGATTTGAGAACTCTTATATCCATACAAAGAGGAATGCACAAAATATGAGGACTTCAAGGAGGTTTTTCAGTAGCTATAGGTCCATATTCATGTATAATACGGTGATAGCAAGGCTAGCTATCATCTTCCAAATGGGTTACTCTACAATCTGGACAAGTTTTCATCTCTAAAGGTGAAATATTTTAGCTTATCAAAGAGGGTGACACCTCAAACATTGTAAGACATTTTGGTGTTGGAAGGACAATAGCCAACATATAAAAGTATGTGTATTTCCCTAGAATGCAAGAAGAGGTAGAAAGATATATTAGAGGATGTATACATTCATGTACTATCAATTCCAATAATAAGAAGAAGGTTTATACTATCCCTTACTAGTGTCCTTTAGGCATTGGAAATCATTTCCATGGATTTGATGGAAGATTTATTGACAATTAAAAAGGCACATAGTTATCTATTTGTGGTGGTTTACAAGTTCATGAAGATGTGCATTCTCATGCCTTGTAAAAATACCATAAAAGG
Organism: Pinus taeda; assembly: GCA_000404065.3. Taxonomy (NCBI): domain Eukaryota; kingdom Viridiplantae; phylum Streptophyta; class Pinopsida; order Pinales; family Pinaceae; genus Pinus; species Pinus taeda. The sequence continues at coordinate 12,506 of APFE030036857.1, read as the reverse complement.
ACAAGAAGCAACAAGCATTTTCTTTGAAGAGTTCTAGGGGCTCTTTGGAATACTAAGGAACATCATCTCAAATAGTGATATAATATTTCTTTGTTCATTTTGGACTATATTGTGGGATCTGGACACTAAATTGAAGATATATTCAACATTTCATCCATAGACAACTGGAAAAATAATAGTCAATAAGAGTTGGTACAACTTTTGAGAGGTTACAATCAAAACCATCTTAACACCTTGAATGAAAATATGATCTATATACAACTGTATTATAATAGAGTAGTCTGGAATTCTACCACAAACTCACCTTTTGAAACTTGATTTGGATATTTGACACCTTCACCCTTGGATGGTGCATATGGACAATAAAGAGGAGGGAGGGAGGGCCTTAGAGGAAATGCATTAAGAGTAGAAAAAAAATGTTGAGAAGATTAATAAAATCTATAATTTACAAGTACAATAGACATTGAAGAAGTCATGGGAAAAATATTATGCCCAACATGATCAAAATAAAACAAAGAAGTCAATCAAAATGGGAAACAAATTTTGGTTATAGGTGAGCAAGGAAATACTATAGGATCTTCATAAGAAGATTGTCAGGACCCTATACTACTAGTGTAGCCCATTATTGTTATTAGTGCAACCCCATTATTGTATTGGTGTGCCCATGTAGTCCCCATATTGTTGTTATTGTACCCCATAGAAGCCCAGTGTTGTTATTGTTGTGCCCTTACATTGTTATTGTTATTTCGGCTTTGATTATATTGTGACCACTTAGACTGCTATATATAGAAAAGAGTCCTTGTCATTTGTATCATCCAAGATTTGTTCATTTGTGTAATGTAAAGGTTGTTTCCCCCTCGAAGAGCCTTATTTTGAAGTGGTTGATCTATATTTTCTTCCATTTTGTGATCTGGTTGCATACCATTTGGAACTAGAGCTTTGGATTCTAGGGTTTTGTTGCTTCAAATATGTCATTGTGGAAGTTTCGCTATATCTTTTTTTCTATGAAACTTTAGAAGATAAAAAAAAAACCCATTTCAGGCAAAATATTGATTAACTTCGTGTCCAAATTTCAAGCATTTATCGCTATATTCTTGGAGATAAGAGTCAAGGAAGTTACGGTTTTTGCAGGCTTCAAAATTCCATCTCAAATAGATGACCTTGGGAAAATTGTCATAACTTTCTCGCTGAGCATTGGATCTAAATTTCGTAAAAAGTTACAAAAAGAGGACATAATACAGTTTGTTGGGTATCTTTTTCAGGGTCGAAGGTTAAAACAGTGACACATGGAACTTCATACAAATTCATTCTACTGAGCTAGTCTATAATTAGATCATTGCGGGAGATTGAGCATAACTATTTCTTGAAGAATTAAATCTCGATCAGACCCATGGGGTTGGAAAGAGGGCTCTAAGGGATACCACAAGACATAATTTTAGAACTTGGAGGTCCAAAATTACGGAGTTATAGTCATTTCAAGATTGAGCTCCTAAAAGCAGGAAAAAGAGATATGAGGAAGTTTGATGGAAAGGATCCGGTAAGTTGGACACTATAGATGAAGCAATATTTTGATCTACAAGATGTACAATGGTTACAAAAGGTACATATTTCATATTTATATTTAGAACCGAATTAGTTTATGTTGTCGTAAACCACTTGTCACCTGGTCAATTTTCACGGAGGAAATGATTGCACATTATGAGGATACAAAGAGAAACACCTTCTTTAGCCAATTGATAAATCTAAAACAAAAGGGTTCAATGACAGAGCACATTTAGGACTTCCAAAAATTGAATATAAGGGTAAACGATATTCCAAAGAAGCAGAGGATTGATGTATTCATAGGGACTTTGAAGGATAACATTCAGCACGAGGTTCGTCTTTGGGAACATGATTCATTGGAGAAGGCATTAAGGTTGGCAAGAAAAATTGAAAGAAAAATTATGGAAAAAAGGAATCCTACCACTCACAACTATAAAGATGGAAGTGTTGTTACTTCTAGCCTTCCACAACCTACAAGGTTGACACCACAACGATTGGAAGAAAAAAGAGAAAACGAGCTTTGTTATAGTTCTAATAGAAAATACATTAAATGTCATAAGCGTGTTGAGAATAAATTTTCTTACACAGATTGTGAAGAGGAGGAAGAAAAGGATCAAGAAATGTAAAAAGAAGAATATAAACACTAGGAACCAACCCCAAAGAAAGAAGAAATGAATTTGACCATATCTTGTAGTGCATTTGTGGGAATTATGACTCCTCAAACTCTCATGATAGATGGACAAATGAAGATAGTGAACAAATGTTTGGAAGGGTATCTTCATTGCTTTGTATCTGATAAACAAACACAATGGGTCAAGTGGTTAACTCTCGTTGAATGGTGGCATAATGCTTCAGCAAAAGTGCCCCCATTTATGGCACTTTGTGGATATCATACACCATCCATCACATCATCTTTAAGAGAAAATTCTAAGGTTCAAGCAATGGAATATCACATCAAGCATCAACAGCAAGTTCTCCAACTCTTAAAGGATAGCCTCATTTTGGTGCAGAATCATATGAAACAATAGGGATATCAAGATCGCAGCGAAAAAAGTTTTTACAGCTACAACCATACAAACAAATGCCCCTCAAGCAAGCTAAGAAGGATAATAAATTATCACCAAAGTACTATGGTCCTTACAAGGTGTTTCAAAATATTGGTACTATGGCATACAAATCAGAGCTTCCCACATCTTCCCGAGTGCACCTAGTTTTCGATGTTTCATGCTTAAATAAGTTTGTAGGTGACAAGCTCCATGTTCAAAGAATATTTCCGGAACTTGACGAGGAAGGAAAAATCGTATTGAAACCTGAAGCAGTCATGGAAACAAGAACCTGACAGCGAAAAAATCGATCAATTTCAACGGATCTCATTAAGTGGAAGAACTTAATCACAGAAGATTGCACATAGGAGGATGAGAATTTTATACAAAAGCATCTAGAGCTACTCAAACATTGAGGACAACACTTTTTGAAGGAGAGGGGCATGTTAGGTCCCTATACTACTTGTGTAGCCCCTTATTGTTATGAATGAAACCCCTTTATTGTATTGTTGTGCCTATGTAGTGCCCATATTGTTGTTATTGTGCCCCATAGAAGCCCACTATTGTTATTCTTGTGCCCTTACATTATTATTTTTATGTCAGCTGAGATTATATTGTGACCCCTTAGACTCCTATATATAGAAAGGAGGTCATGTCATTTGTATCATAAAAGAATTGTTCATTTTTGTAATGTAAAGGAGGTTTCCCTCTCGAAGAGGCTTATTTTGAAGTCGTTGATCTATCTTTTCTTCTATTTTGTGAGTTGGTTGCATAACAAAGATGAAGGCTTTATAGTATGGTCCTTTTGAAATATTGGAAAAGGTGGAAGATAACATCTATAGACTTAGACTACTTCCATATATGCACATTTAGTCAATAATAAATATGTACAATCTCAAAATCTATGAACCCTCCATGTTGGATAAAGAATAGAAGCAAGTTATATGTTCCATAGAGGACATAACATTGGATTCTTAGGTAGAGTTGGAATAGAACACTAGTTTACAAAAGAGGGCCATCATGACCTTTGGAATTGGGTTGAGAGGACAACTTCTAGGCAAAGCAAAGTGGTACTCTAGATAGAAGGTAGAGAAAAAATGTCCTGGCCTCATTCAATAAAAAAATTCAGAGACAAAAATCATTCCTAAATGGGAAGGTATGGTCCAAATTGGGTTATTATATTATTTGTTATTTATCTCAACACTTTCAAAGTGGAAAACAATTGGAGGAATCATCCTACAAGGTCATTTTAACAACATGTACTAGTTTGGAATATTGGTTTTAAAACATTCCAAATCCATTTTTAGGCATGAAAGAAAATTTTTAGGGTCCAAAATTTCTCAACTTTACTTGAGACATATTAATGTTGATTACACTCTGAGATCATTGTGATGGTTCAAAGATTACTTGAATCAGATTTTGTATGCAAAAGTTACGCCTCCCACAAGTTGACCTAATGCGTTTATCACCATGGTACAAGAGGATTCCACATTAACCCATATAACGGTTAGCCATGTGTGGACTTTCAAGAATATTCTAGAAAGTTGAAAACCCTAACTTTGATTGAGGGATGAGGAAGTGGAAAAACATACCCCTATATGGCTATTAGACAATGTTAAATACTAGCCTACTAGGAGGAGAAGGGGTTTCATTTGATGTCATTCTATTTGTTCCATAGTTCAGAAGAGCATCTAGGAGTGGGAAGTTGGAGAATAAAACAAAGGGGGATGCAATTTTGTAGAAACCTTATAGGCCATAGGTCTTAGGTAACTCCATAGAAAGTGTCCTTTTCTTTGTATTTGCATATTTCCATACTAGAGAAAAGAGAGCAAAGTGGCCTCACATTCTATTGGGTTTTCACTTGTACAAGTTTCCCAAGGTAAATATTGTGTTTATTTTTGGATGGTGTGTGAGCATTTTTCTATTCTCTATTTTTTATATTACACCTATTTCATATATCTAAGCATAAAATAAGTAATTAATGAATTTGAGATCTAAAAGAAATTAAGCTTCACAATAAATATTTTTGTATTTTATAAGATTTGTTGTGACAAATTTGTTCCAATGGAAGCCACAATAGCTTATACATTAGGGAGCATATAAATTTTGTGGTTCCACTCCCCTTCTCTCCCCAACACTTGCTTGCACACCTTGACAAGGGTGATGAGTTCCCTTTGGCCTTTTGTTCATCATCACTTTCATTTTCATTATCATCAATCTCCTTTCATTTATTCCTCCTCTCCATGGTACATGATGGCTACCTCTAGTTCTTCCTCATCATTATTGGAATTTCAATGTCCCAACACAACCACCATAATAAAAAATGGAACCAAAAGGATATACGAAATTGGCATACCCATCGTGTTTGTTGAATTATGAGAATAACTTGCTATTTTCAATATAATGATGGAGAAGGAGAAATAGGAAAGGGTAGTATAAGAGAACATTGAAACATTCAACAAAGTGAATATGCTAGCTTAAAAGACCTAGAAAAATAAAATTAAAAACAAACAATAGAGGGATTTAGACCATACCTCTTCAACTCTCTAAGGGTGGTTGAATCTCTAATGGTGGTTGAATAGCCTTCAATTCCCTTCCAAGCTCTAATGAGTCTACTCCTTAATAACTAACAAAAGACCCACTAAAAACCATAACAAAGATGAATTAAATGAGAAATAGAATGAGTGTAAAAGGAGTGAGTGGGTATTTTAATCCACAAAGTAATCATATCCATGATTAATTCAATGATCAGACTTCCTAGAGATCCAGAGGCTGGAATTTGCATCTTGTAAGAAAGTGCTGTTGGTTTCTTTGGAAACATCAAGTGTTGGGTGTTTCTAGCTTTTTCATGAGGTGAAGAAGGGCTTTCACGCTGGGAGGATGGCACTAGGTCAGATCAATGGGTTGTAATCCTCTCTTCTACTACTTCTATCAATAAAGCTATTTGAGTTTTCCTCCATATTCTTGTATGTCTGAGTTGATATATGCATTGGTATGGTCAATATATATTTGAGCCTATATTTTTTATGATTGTAGATCTCTATGCTTTGATGGTATTATGCTTCTTTGACTCTACAGGTGTTCTTTCAAGCAGGACAAGCGAGGAAGTAGTGGCAAAGATCTGTCAAAGGGGAGAGGAAACAAGCAAGGAGCCAAGTGAGAGACTGAGGTTGGTACTATCTGCATCTCTCTCATCTACTTCTCATAAAGGAAAACACAAGTAACTTTAGTTTGTTTGTTTCTAAGATAGCTACTCGTCTTAGTGGGACTAGTAGCTCTGAATGGACACTAGTTTTCCCGATAACAAAATGGTGACTCCGCTGGTGAGCGAATAGCTTATTTGCTTGTTTCTAGTTTGTTTACTTTATAAGCTACGAACAGAGCCTGAAGTTATGACAGCTAGCCTTCGAACTACTTTTGCTATGCAACTGCAAAGTAGATAAACGTTGCTTTAGTCAATGTCTGGGTTAGTTTATGAATTAAACATCTGATTTTCAAACATCCTAAGTTCCCTGGTGGTGGCTCAAGTAACCTCATTAGATCGGCCCCTATGATTTGTATTTACTGACTATCATTAGCTCAGTTTAAATCCCTGAACTAAGCTACAAACTGTGACCAAAAACCAAGTTAAATTCTTGTCCCTAGACCATCGCACTGTCTCCTTTTGACAGTCTGGATGCATCACACCTCCCGTGTGTTGTAGGTGAGATGCATCCCTGTTTCCCTATGTTACAGGTGCGATGATCAGATACGATTATTTCTGCCTCCAGATTTTGGTTTTTCTTCACCCTCTTCAGCTTTATTAAGGAGTTTTGCTATTTGTGATCAGTATACCACTGTTGAAACTCCCTTCCTTTGCATTATTCAACCTCCATTGTACAAAGAATTGTAAATGTTTTTACGTATTTTTCGCCATTTACAGTTCTCCTTTAAAAACAATAGCTTAATCAAACTGTCGTCTTTTGATTTGAAAGTGTTGTAAGTGTTGTTTTCAGTCAAAGAAAAGAATCCTCCGCTTTTTGATAGTCAATTACACTGTTACTCTTGTATTTGATTTGAATTAATAGTATTTCAAGTGTCGAAAGCAGTTTTCAATTCAAAATCGCAAAGTGTCGTCCTTATCTTCCTTTCTTCCTTTGAAAAGAAAATTGTTAGTACTGTCACATTGAAAGGATAATTCAAATTTGTACTTAGCATTCTTTTTGTCATTCACACAGTAAGAAAGTGGAAAACAAATACATGCATGTGCATTTGCATTTAGACTGCTTGTGGAGATTGACTTAGGAGAATGCATCTTAGTGTGTGCTCTCTGCTCTATGTTGAAAGAATTTCGCTTCTCTTTCCTTAGTAGCTAGGATTTTCATTGCAAAAAGAGAAAGTAAACGTCTGTTTATCATCTTAGATTGCATATTTAGGGTTGTATATCTCATCCACGTGCGAACCCTAAAGGCAACTTCTTAAGAGATTCAACTATAAAATAAATTTCAATGAACATAAAAACTCTTTGGAACCTAACGCACAACATTTAGAAGTCTAGGTTAGAGACGTATTCTGGCATTGTAAAGCCTGGTAACTATCGCTTTCATCGTAGGTTGGGTGATTCCTCCTCTTTGAGAGGACAAGTCCCAATACGGACTTGTGCTCTCACGTACCATCAAATATATATTGGGAGACCACAGTAGGCTATATCCTTTATCCTTAGGAAGCCGTGTCTGCCGCCCTATCGATCACAATGCACTGAACACAACATTCAGGAAGATTGATTGTCGTACCGTAAAAAGTATTTTGCAGTTTTGTGATTGGTTTGGTAATCCCTCTGTCTAGATTTCCAAGGTAATCTCTTTCATTCCTTTTCAGACTCTTTAAAAGAAAAGGTCCATCTGAGCACTTTTCACTTTAGGCTCATTAAAAATCAAAGGCGACTGGAGTCATCTTTCACTTTTTCTCGACTCTTAAAAATTGAAAAAGTAAGTTGTGTTAAAGCATCATAAATTTTTAATCGGAATAACGTCATTGTTCCCTCGTTGGTCTTAGGTTAAGAAAATGGAGTCCACCAACCAAGGATTTCCCCTTGGGGGAAATCCTAGTCCCTTCTCCTCTTGGGGAAATGTTGGTGCACCTCATATGGACACATTGTCCCTTCCAGGACTAACAATTGGCCTGCTAGTGTGGCTCTTCTTGACCTCTGTCATTCAAAGCACTGTCATTCCTGAGCAATCACATTAGCAACTAGATGATACTGAAGTTAGCCCCCAACCTTCTACTTCGTTTGTTTCTCCCTCTCCTTCTTCCTCTTCGCTTGGTGAAGCTAGTGAAGCTAAAAACCAAGTAACTAAGAAGAAAAAGAAAGTGAAGGAGAAGAAGAAGAAGAAGCCAATGGCGAAAGGGGGCAACCAAGCATTGTCTAGCGAAAATCCACACACTAAACCATCCAAACCTAAATATCCATGTGTCATTTGCAAAGGGGACCACTATCATCGAGATTGTCCTTACATCCCACATATCTTAAGGGAGTGGTCTCCCCGCTTGCACAACCCGGTGTCCTCAACCTCTAGTGATCATGTTGAAAGTACACCATCAACTAGTGAAAACGAAGTCACTGGAAAAAAAGGAAGATCTAAAATTCCTTGTAGACTGTGTGAAGGCGATCATGCCATCCACCATTGTCCCTTCCTAGATGAAGCTAAAAGAGTCTTGGATAACCGTCTTGCTTCACAACTACAGCTTCCTCCTGGATACAAGAAACTCTTGCCGAGTCCAACATTAGTTTAAAATCCGACTGACACGCCTTTGTGGTCAGTCAAAGCATCTATCATTGAAGATAAACTCTATGAGTCCACACCGGACCAAAGTCAATGGGTCGAGACGGTAATTGACCTAGTCTTGTCTTCAGAAGGTCTACATTCAGATGATACTATCACCAAAGAGAATGAGAATGACATCGTTCAAATTCTCTTCGTAAACACAGACTCCGATGAACATGGGGGCAATCTACCCATTCCTTTACCATGGGAAGGAAGTTCATCAGAGATGTAATTGGCCGTTTATTCGGTCCCACCTCCAAGCTACCCAGTCATTTCCTTCGACTAGAATCTACTAGGCAGACCCCGTCTACCATCTAATGTACCATTCTGAATCATAGTACAAGCTTACAGAATGGTCATGGTTGGTACTATCATAGATGAAGGGGCTTCTGTGAGTATCCTTTCCTCAACTGCTTGGAAAGGGCTTGGTTCGCCATTACTTCTACCTGAGATGCGAAATTTGACGGGCTTCGACAAAGGAACTAGTCTACCGTTAGGGATCTTTCCAAATTTTCCTATAACTTTGAGAAGGAAAACCATTTATCTGAACATGATGCTAGTCTAAGGACCTTTAGATTACAATCTACTCCTTGGGTGTGACTACATTTATAGCATGGGAGCTATTGTTTCCTCACTCTTTCGAGTGATGTGTTTTGCGCATGAAGGTAGAGTGCTCCAGCTCGTAGACTAGCTTTCATTCCTCGGTTCACACATAGCTAGTAGTCAAGTGCCATCCCTATATGGTCTTTTTGCGCAAGGAATGTCTCATAAATCTCCAGTCCGTCCAGCTGATGAGCGCGAGTGATTCGGTGATTGTGACTGAAACCTAGGAGGCATGCGCCCTAGTCTGCTTCAACAAGAAAACCTTAGTTATAAGGTAGGTTTTCGCGTAGGAATATGACTAGTCTGACACACCCGTCTATTTAGGAAATTGGGATTAGACTAGAATAAGATTCGCCCATCAGAAGGTATGCCTTTCCCGATAGAGCTAAGGAAGTGTTTCGTCTGTAAATTGAATGGTAACCTGGAAATTCTGCTTCGTTATACCTGCGGGCATGCAAACCTTTTCGCATGCAAGTGAAAAGTGACCATTTATTTTCTTAGTTTGTAGGTTCTTAACCGTTTCAACTCATAGGATTGGTCTTTCCTAGGTTGCATAATGAAAGGATCTAGAGCAAAGTTTCGAATGGGGCAAGCTCCCTAAAAAATTAACCTATCGATGAGACATCCTTATTATACGACTGGCATGAGCAGTTTTACGTGAAGTTCAAGCTCGTTAAAAATAAACCTAGCAATGAGCATATGTTCCCCTAGAGTTTAAGCTCATTAAAAAATGAACCCACCTCTGGTAAATAACCATTGCTATCACATAATTATCAACTTTTGAGCCTTTGTCGTGTTCTTACCATCACCTCCACTGTTTTTAGCCAATCATATGCCTCCATTTGATTGTTTACCCCTTTTAAGGAACAACTGTGACGAGTGAACCTATTAGCCATCTTCTTTACACTTCCATGATTAAAAAGTTCCAAACATTACCTGGAACCAGCTGCTATCCCAAAATCATCACTCGTTCCTCAAAAAATGAGTCTTCTTTAAGCTCTTTTCATCTGACTCGTAAAATATGAAGAGATTGCCAAGAAATTGGCCTCTCTAGCTCGTTAAAGTGATTGGAAGTGCCATCCCTCCTCTAGATTCTAATTTTTTTAGACTTGAGGGATTATTGCACAAAAATATCGAGCGCTTGTCTTTTTCGGCTCATCAAAACTATCGAAAAGTCATCCCTTTCATATTATTTTATACTTTTTCAAAGTTAAGGGATTATATTACGAAAAAGGATTACTGGAGTTTTATTTCCGACTCTTTTCAGACTCTCTAAAATTGAAAAGGACCGAGTTTTATTTGTCATTAAATTCGTTAAAACAATAGATACAAACTTGTCCATGCAGACAAGAATGAGTTTCATTGTCGCTAGGCTCGTTAAAACATAGCGACGGGTTTTCCCGAAGGGCAAAATATATAACAAGCATATGTTATCCTCCTCAAGCTTGACAGAAATAAAGAGGTACTGGTCAGCAGTGACTGGGAAAAAATAGGGAAGAAAACATGAAGAAACTTTATTGGTAGCAAGTCGCTCTTGAACATGACACTTTCACTCCATCACCATGATTGTGTCTGGTTGGGTTATTTTGTTCACTGTTCATATCACCATTGGTTCACCATACCATCCATTTTTGGGGTTAACGCTACCAATCCATTTCAGTGTCACCGATATGTTCAAGAGAAGTTGCTCAGAGAATTCACCAACCTAGCTTGTGTCTCATCCGATGCAATACCTTCACCCTTAATTCTTTCATGACCACCGCCCTGAACCTTGTATCATCAGATTGTTTTCACCTCCACAAAATCATTTGCTCCGTTTCATGTCATAGATGTGGGATTCATTAAGGCCCTCCTATGATGGGTCACTTCTTGTTGACATCAGCTCATTATCCAAGAAGTTGACTTAGGAACAACCCTTTCAATACTTTGAAGCTTGCATGCCTTAATGGCAAGTTTCTCACTTTCGACGACAGGTTTACATCAATGGCCTTCAACTGAAAGATTTTGCGTGGTGTTCGACGTCCAGTTCCATTTTCACACCACGTGAATTATACTGCAGTACCTTCAAGGTCATTATCATTATCGGTGATTCCTCTCGCGCTTGTTAACATCTTACATCATGAGCTGGTAATCAGGCGATGTCTTTCCATTTTTGACTTCAGAACATCTTTTCACATGGATCGACCTGTACTTCGGGCGAAGATTGAACGAGTTTGAAGACCCCGGATCTAGTTTCATCCATCCGCGCTGCGATATATTCAGGAATATAAAAACATCAAATGTACATCATAGCTGCACAGATAATCATCCAAGCCAAAGGATGATGGCTCTACCAGAATCATCAGTTTGCCATACAGACGGTGGTCTGTCCAATGTACATGAAAATGAATTTATAAATCTGAGCATGGGAATGCCTACCTCAGCTAGATCATGAAAATATTATGAAGATAATGTATTGTATTGTATCTTATTACAGGTCCCCTTCTAGTTCGAAAAACCTCGGATCCTCATGATAAAGCATTTCACCTGACATCAAAAGATTTATGACCTAATGCTTTAGGGGGCAACTGTTATAGACATATTTGGGCACTGCAACCCCAATCACATATGTCCATAAACCAAGGGCTTCTAAGTCCCTAAAAGTATTGTTTCATACCCTAAAGGAGCAAGGTCAGCTGATTACATCATCTCCCAGAAGTTCTCAATGAAAAACTGCTCATAACTAGTCAAAACTGGACCATACAAACTGCTCAGTCCTAAGGGTGCGATGCATCTCACCTGCCACATGAAAAAAGTGCGATGCATACTGAAAAGACCTTCTGTGGGGTGCGATGAGTGAGAGCAGACAAATGGCAGAAGCAGTTGGCTAGGTGGAAACCCAGAGAATCTTCTAGAAACTGCCCATTTGACACTTGCC
>APFE030036851.1:1013-22296 GCA_000404065.3 Pinus taeda | reverse complement strand
TGTTGTTCTTGTTTTCCCAGATGGCGAGCTCTTTGTCTGATGTAGGCTTTTCTGGGTCACTGTCTCCTTCTCCGACACACACTCCTTTCCACAGGCTCATTGAAAATGAGGGTGTGTTGTACCATTCGGGACCAGTCAGGATAGTTCTCCTTGCCAGTGAGAACTATTCCTATCATAGAGATGATTGAATGCATTCTGTAAAAGGTTACTTCTGCTGATATAAAAAAAAACTTTTGCTGATATATTAATACTTCTGATGGCGAAAAAAATTTGCTCTTAAAAACTTCCGCTGCTTAAAAAATGATTTTGATATGGAAATATATTCAAAATCATTCAAAATTCTGCTACGCCATTATTGATCATTGAAATGAATACATATATCACTACATATATATATATCACCGCAAAAAAATGTTTGAACGCTTGTGTTAAAAGCAAAGCAATTGCTCTTCCACGTTCCCCCACTGGCACGAGGGCCTATTAAAATCCTACACCAGGAGCACTAATTAAGGTCTGAAATGCTACAGTTCACAGTGTTACCTCTGCCCAACCCAAAAAATATTTGCTGTTGAGGTATGTTGGGCTGCAAGTGTCACCGAGTAGTATTATGACGTGAGAGCATTCCTTTAACAAATGAAAAGGCTTTACAAATGCAACGTATTATGACGTGAGAGCTGCTAGCGCAAAGGCTTTACACTCTTATTTTTATCCACGTGAAAAGGCTTTACAAATGCAACGTATTATGACGTGAGAGCTGCTAGTGCAAAGGCTTTACACTCTTATTTTTATCCACGTGAAAAGGCTTTACAAATGCAACGAACGACATGGTGCATTACAGGAAATCGGACGGCGATCAATGATAATTGACTAGTCTGTAAGTAGCACCGGATTGTTTGCAGTGAGTGTTCTTCCGGTAGAAAGAGACTGCAAGCGAATACAGAATGGAATGCACATGCTACAGCAAGCTGATTACTGACTCTAGGTTACCAGAAGTGGATGAATACTCCAAGCAAATAAAGGAGAAGCTGAAACTGTAATTCGTTACCTATTATTCGAATTGAAATGCCCAGTGTGCATCACGCTCACACTCGCAAAGCGAAGTGGAGGGAGGTCGGAGCAGAAAGGAGAGCCAAATGAAAAACGAAGAGTTTCGTTTCGTGCAAGACAATGCAGGCGTTTCAATTCAGATACCATGACAATGCAGGCGTGTCAAGCTTCAACAGAATTTTGCAGAATACGTTATGAACAGTACTGGCGCTACTGCTATCAGCGCAACTCCTCCAACTGAGCCAGCTATTATGATGGTAGTCTTCAGAAAAAGAGTCTTTAGGCAGCGTGCGTTTCATTCAGGTATGCAGCTTCAGGTGTGGGACAGAGGAGCAGAAGGCAGGCAGGACAGGAGTTACAAAGCAAGGTTAAAAATAGAACCTGGGACCTGTGCTCTGATACCATGTCAGGCCAGGAGTTACTCCAGAAAACTAATGCGTTTATTCATTTAGCCAGCTATCTAATATATACATGAATGTGATTGTTCAGTTCATCTTCTCGATGACTGTTCACATTCAGTTCCCCAATCACTGAGGATTAGGTGTCAACAAGATTTATATGGAGCAACCAAAGGGGTTTGAGACCTTCAGCGGGGACACTCATGTTTGTTTGCTAAAGAGAGTTGTTTATGGGCTCAAACAAGCACCGAGAGCATGGTACAGTCGCATTGATAGCTACCTTCAGGGATTGGGTTTCACTAAGAGTGAGGCGGATGCCAACCTGTATTACATCACAGTTGGAGGGTTTTTGCTCATTCTAGTGCTCTATGTTGACAATCTTATCTTGATTGGAGTAGACCGCTCAATTCAGGATTGCAAGGCAAATCATGCAAGAGAATTTGAGATGAAGGATGGACATAGGGCTTATGCACTACTTCCTTACGCTGGAGGTATGGCAAGGTGATGGGGAAATCTTCTTGGGGCAAGGGAAGTACACTACAGAGATCCTCATGAGGTTTCATATGTAGGATTGCAAGCCCATGACCATGCCTCTAGTCACAAACTGGAGGAAGGTGGACGCTAACAGAGCAGAGTGAGTAAATACTACATTGTATAGGAAGCTCACTGGGTCGTTGATGTACCTAGTCAACACATGGCCTGACATATGTTTTGCAGTAAACCAGCTGAGCCAGTTCATGATGGATCTTACCAGAGTTCACTAGGTTGTTGCGAAGCATGTTTTGAGGTATCTCAAAGGCAGGACAGATTATGGTTATGGTACAGATAGGTTGATAGAGTGAGGCTTGAGGGCTTCACGAATGCAAATTGGGTAGGGAGCTCCACAGATTAGAAGAGTACTTCCAGTTGTGTCTTCAACATTGGGTCAGTGGTTGTTTCCTGGTTCAACAGAACGCAAAGATCAGTTGCACTTAATTCAGTAGAGGCCAAGTACATGGCTACCAACCTGGCAGCATGTGAAGTCATTTGAATGAGGAAGTTGCTTGTAGTTCTCTTCATGCAGGGGATGGAGCCCACTATGACAATCAGAATTGCATTTAAGCTCTCTGAGAATCCAATGTTTCATGATCGCTCTAAGCACATTGAGATTAGGTATCATCATCTCAGGGACTGTGTGCAAAAAGGGATAGTGAAGATACAATACATTCAAATAGATGAGCAGGTTGAGGATATCTTGATGAAGGCCTTAGTTTAAGGCAAGTTCGTTTTTTCAGAGATAAGTTGGGAGTTGTACAGAATCCCTTCCTCACTAAGAGGGAGTGTTGAAAATGTAGTGATGGAAGGTCTTTTGGCTTGTGCCTTAGCCAGTGAAGACCACGAATTAGTCTTTCTCTCACATGAGTGTGAATTCATGAGATGGACTTCAATTACAATGAGTTGATTTCCAGTTTACTAGAATGGTCATCAAATTTGCATGTGTAGTGTTGGAGCTTCAGCTCGTTGGAGTCTTCTTCAATTAGACTATAGGATGAGGGGGCAGTGACAAGTTCAGTTAGAACAAGTTAAGACTTCGGTGTTGATTGGAGAGAGAACGAGTTAAGACATTAGTGTTGATTGGAGAGAGAATGAGTTGAGTTCTTAGTTAACACGCAATCACAACTAAAGGAAACTCGTGACACTAGTGTGAACTACTAATCGAACTTGGCCTCCTACCACACATCGAATTCTACTAGGCAGAGAAGGACGAAAGCACAAGATAAATAATCATTCTTTGTGTGGAATGTGTATAATTGAGGAGCAAGAGTGTGCATAGATTTAGGAGCAGAGGTGCGCACAGATTGTGGAGGAAGGGGATCAAGATTCGCAGAGCAAGTCAAGACTATCTTGAGCAGAGAACAATTGCATGCAAGACCAAGATCAAGAGCAGGGCTGAGAGCTTCTTCTCAGGGGCCAAGAAGCAGAGATCAAGGCAGGCCGAGATCAATTGTAGAGTTGAGATTAGTGAGGAGATCCTAACGCTTTCTCAGTAACAAATTGATGGCTGCAGTAGCAGCATGAATTGTAATAGACCCATTTGCTCAAAGAACAATCAATAAAAGACCACAACAAAGAAAGCAGGTTTTCCCGTTTGGGTTTCCTAAATAAAACAAGTGCATGTCAATTTTGTGTTTTTATCTCAATTATTTTATGCTGCAGGTTGAATGTTAAGAAACACTATATCTCGGTGAAGGTTAAACTTGGTTTCAGTTTTCAGTTGCCTTGTTTTTAGTAACTCGTCTAAGTAGTGCGCAGAGTTTCAAGGAAATTAGCATGCATAATAGTAACAAACTGTTATAGAACCCAGATTACCGTTTGTGCATTTAAATTCCGCATGTAGTTGCATAAGAATTCTGCTGGGAGCTGTTGGAAGAGCCGAGTGGCATTATATCTAATAACTACACTGGTAAATGAAGAAAAATTGATTTAGAATACCCCGCTGGCCAAGGAAAGGCAAACCGGTTTGCTACATATGTTGCGAATATGAGTGCCTATTGAGCATGCACTTGTGTTTAAGCCCTGAACTTCGCTAGCTCAAAATCAAATTCGAAATTGCTCTGAGAATGCTCTTGGCACAATTTTGCAATTTAACCATATTTACAGAATTCATTCTGCTGACCAGACTAGCATAGACATGGAAACCAACAGGGCACATCATATAGATCCAAATGAAAGGGATGATTACTTAATCGATACGGGATTATGCCACCTATATGCAAAAGAGTAAACTCCAAGAACACAAACAAAGTGCATGGAAATTTTAGGTAAGGGCACTGTCTCCCTTGTGGAGGAGATATCGAAATGTTTCAATTTATTCTAAAAATACCTCTACTGAATAAGGAAGAAAAATTACCTGCATAATCATCCAGATCATATGAGGTTCTGGAGAAGAGTTCAAATTTTTTAAGGGGTTATCATCACTGCAGAGTAAAGAAAGGGCAGACGGATATGTCATGATATTTTTATTGGATATACTTTGCTTGACTATTGTAAATTCCACCGTTAGATATTCTAAATAACATCTCGTTGTCTTTTCTGACTTTAATCAAACCAATGCAAAAGGACTTCTGTACAACTACAAAATTACTCTAATGTTGTTTCAGGTAAAGCAGCCCGAAGCTCTAAGTTGGTTTAACACCTCTTCTACTCTACAACCTCCGTCCTTCAGGTATTGATACCAACCGAACTTGTCTTAAAATTTGAATTCCCAGGAATTGAAGTAAAGGAAAGTGGATAAATGAAAAAGTCCAAACTAAACTAATCCATAATGGGTATAAGAACAATGAACAAAACAAATAGAGTAAAACGGATTTTGTGATTGATACCTGAAGGATATGATTTTGAAGGTTGAGACATATGGGCTCTTTGTCTCGCCTCGCTAATTCTTTCATACCCAAGTCTCCCTGGCAACTGTTTCTCGCCTAATGTGGGTCTCCATAAGAACAAGAATGATGTGGGCAATCTAGCTGAAGCTTGAAAATTCCACATTGATGAGTATGGTGATTGACTCGCTCTAATTAACAAAGCAAAGGTCTTTGAAAGTTTACGAATCTAGCATTCAAAATATTGCAATCTAGGTTTAGATTATTTTGTGTTGGACAGACATTTCCACTGCGGGAAACAAAGCTTTCCCGGACTAACAATACTACACTAGTGTAACCTGTTGGCAACACAACATAGATTTCAACGGGTGGATGATCATTTTGAATGTAACTAATCAGATTGTAAATCTGAAAAAAAAAATATGGTAGTTTACTCAAGGATGTTAATGATACAAATTAATGCAATCTGTTGTTGTGAATTAGGTTTGTAGGAAAATTAGAAAAGACACCCGATTTTGATTATTTGACTTTTTGAGAGGTTTGATTTAGCTCCAAATGTACAAAGAGGACTTTATTCACTAACAAGTATGGCCTGTATTGTCTAAATGGTATGATCACATTATTATTAATCAAAAAAGGGGTTTCATCACGCTACAATATGGTATGATCACATTATTATTAATCAAAAAAGGGAGTTTCATCAAGCTGATCAGCCCTCAATGTATCAGGACTCACTCTCATTCATTATTTATTATTGGATTGATTATTGATGTTATTTGAGAAATTTTAATCATAGAAATTGTAAAAATTGAAATTTTAAATAATAAAAATGTAATGAGTAATTTACATTTCCAATATTTGTAAGCAAAAATAAGTTTATATATTTTTTTCATTTTGTTTTATTTTTATTTATATATTTAAGATTATATTCATTAAAAAATTTGGTGGCTGTATTAATGAAGATATTTAATGTTGTAGTTATGATCTATATAAATAAATAAATAAGATCTTTGTTGTATGAATATGATTTGATATTTATTCTCAAGATTTTATTGATAACCGCATATATTTTATAAGTTATTGTTTTGATTTTTGTGGGTTAGTGGTATTGAGTTTTTTTTGTTGGTTTTACACTAATTACTATCTTCAAAACAAGATTAGGGTTAGATAGTCTCCTTGAGCTAGCTAGGTTTTTTTAAGTAAAATGATTGTTTTCCAACATAATAGAAAGACTATGGATTCCTTAAAAGGTATGGTCTCCCAAATGACTACTAAATGATCTTGAATTGAATTGAAGAATTTTAAAAGATCTTGAATTGAATTGAAGAACTTTAATGACATCCACGATGACTACCTAAAAGGCTCAAATCAAAAAAACACATGGTATTCTATAATTAAATGTTATACTAATATAAAAATTGGTGTTGAATTTTATTTTTGGTATGTGATTATAACCTATGTGGTGTATATACTTAATATTTTTTATGTATATAAATAATTTTGGATATTAGTTAGAGAGTTAGTTCATTTAATTGGTAATACTTTAATAAGATGTTTTCAATAATTTGATTTTCATAATAATATGAATAGTAAGTTTACACCATTAGATATCATCCTTAAAATAAAGAAAGGGACCAAAAAAATTTAGAAATATTCACATCTTTTAAATGATTATGGAATTCTTTTAAAACAATAATTATAAGTCTTATCATTATAATAAAATATTTTCATATTTTAAGACACCAAAAACAATTAATATATATATATATATACACACACACACACACACACATGGGGTGAGCACACAGTTCAAAAGGGGACCTTGGGGATCAAGCCTGTTACTCTGCCAAAGTGATGTGCATTAAGTAGCAAGAGGCGCAACTCGCCCCGGGCATGCAACTGCGTGCAGTCCCACAAATGGTTATTTATTGTCGTGGAGGATGGATGGAGGCTATTGTAATCTTGGTGGTTTGGGTGGGTGTTCGAGGCAAAGGTGAGGTCACAGTGTCGACCTCCTTGTTGCTGGTGGAATTGTTGAGCTTATGTGTAGAGAGAGGGTCGCTAATTTGGGTGTCTAATTCAATTTTGTGAGGCTTGTGTGTTGCTTGGAGTGAAGTGGGAGTTGGAGGGAAACTTTGTTGACATGAGGAGAATTTGCAATGGGATCTGGATTTTGATAGTGGCAATGGATGAAGGTCAAATATGAGTAACGCAGGTGCAACAGTTCAAGTTGTCTCCCTCCTAGTTTTGGTTTCCTGCTTGCTAGTTGTTATCATTATGATAGTTATGTACTAGTCAATTTGTCAATGGTTCTTGTCAAGCTGAGGTTTGGGGAGAATCTAGTAAAATTTAGTTCTTTGTCTAGTTTGTCTTCGTTTTAGAAGGTAGCAGTGATTTTTGGTCAATGTGTGGTTCATCTCATGTTTGGACGGTATAAGTTGATTTATAAAGTGTCGTCCTCCTGGTTTAATTCAGCAAAGTTTAACAATGGAATGTCTTGTACCTGGGGTTGTTTGTGACTCTGTCTCTATCTAAATCCCCAATTTTCAGTGGGTTGGAAGCACGTGGGAAGCGGGGAGGAGTTAATTGTCTTTGGGTACATGAGTTTTGTTGATCCTCCATTGATTCATTCTAGCATCTCTTTCCTAGCGACGACATTGATCATCTAGCCAATTTGCACTTTGTTTGTGTTATGTCATGGAACTATTCTTGTTAGGTCATGGTCGTAGTTGTTTGTGCTTATTTGAATAGAATCAAACCCCTCCTACCTGCCATGTCCCAGAGGCAATGTATGCGATGCAGAAGGGGTGATAGCAACAGCAACCTACAAGGGCAATGTGGGGCTTGACTTTTCACCCAAGATCTAAGAGCAACATACTTCAATGTAGTGCCTCCTGAGACACGGTGTGAAATTAGGAAATTAGAAACCTAGGCGAGGGCGGAGAGGTGATCCCATTTAGATTTTAAGATAATTGAGGAGGTCTCTTGTTGGGTTTTTTACCCTCGCCACACCAAGGAAAAAAAATAGTACTTCAATTTTGTGGTGCTTCGATGGAAGATGAAGACTCGACTTAGTTTGGTATTGAAAGATAAACAAGAGGAAAGGTACAACATGTTCGCTTCACTAGAGGATATCAAAAGGATGTTGAGGAACTAATGCTTCTCCATGGATAGGCTCGATGCAAGGTTGGCCCATGTAGTGTTGGAATTTCCACACACCATAGGTATGGTTTATGCCTTAGCTAAGAACGTAAACACACTAGTAGTACCCAATTTTAAACAACTTTGCAGAGTGGAATATAACATCAATGAGATCAATAACAATGCACATTATTTATGGCCCAAAACATGTTCCTTATTAGTCCTTCAATATGAAAACTTGAGGGCTCCCATACTAAGGACTATGGCCCTTTAGAAACCCTAGTACAATGTTATAATACAAAATACTTACAATTTTTTAATCTAGTAAATTTGTTGTCTCGGGGCTTAACCAACCCCCTCAATCAACCTTGTTGTCACTATTAATTCCTTCCAGTTGATGTGGCAGCCTCAAATCATCTTGTTTTTAGCCTTGGCCTTCTTCAGTAGCCCTCAGTCTACTTATTTTGCGCTCCACTGGGCCCTACCAACATTGTGTAGGTCTTATCCTACACCCCTTGGCACCTAATAAACCTGACCTACCCTTATTTATACCTAACAGACCTCGCCCTTCGTGATCCAACCCTAATAAACCTAACATACCAACCCTCTTGTCTCTTTCTACCTACTATTTAGGAACTCGACCTCCCAGTCCACCCTTTGGCCATCTCCTTCAACCTTCCAATAGCCCTTCTTATATTCTTCATAGCCTACAACAAGCCCTAACATGCCTCCTTTTACCCTTGTCCAACTACCTTTAGGCCATGTCCATCCTTGACCCCTCTTCTATTGGCTTCGCTAACCTTACCAAGGTCCTGGTTGTGGTTGACTTTTTTAGCCTACCTGCAGCCAAACTACAACCCTCTGCGACCACCCTATGGCCCTTTGCGAATTCTAGCATAGACTTTGGTCTCCCTTGCTTGCTAGATAGGTAAACTCAACCTCATAAAACAAACTTCCTCCTTAGCTGCAACTTTTAGCCTTTACTCACCCTCTCTCTAACTTGTTGTGGCTCCTCTAGGGTTGTCTTTCTCACAAGTGATGTCCTTCTCACTTAATATGCACTAGCCTCTCCTTTGGCTTCTATATATACTTGTCCGAGGTGTGTGAAACCCCAAGAGTAATATCTCTTAGCCTCGCTAGCCAACCTGAGCCTACATTACTCAAAATTAAATTAAATTTATTAAATTAATTTTCTTGGGTTTCAAGCCCGCTCCTTTGGGTCCAAACCCTAAACTAAAAACCATAAAGCCCCCAAGGGATTTTCCACTTGGAAATACCTTCTGAGCTACCAAATTTCAACTCTCTCTCTTAATGAGGAAGGTATTTCCACCACTACCTGGAAGTGGTCATGCCTATGAATTTGATCCACAACCACATCCTTCTAGAAGACCCAGATCTTCAAAGACACCATACTTCTTGAAATATCCAGCTCCATGACTTTTCCTTGCATGGCCATGATTTTCCTTACATGTGCCACGTCTTCCCTTGCATGATCATGACTTTCCTTGCATGGTTCATGACTATCCTTGCCTGCACCATGACTTTCCTTGCATGCACCATGACTTCTTTGCATGGTCTACAACTTTCCTTGAACGCACAGCAACTATCCTTGCACGGTTCATGACTTTCCCTGCATAGCCTAGAAGACTCCACTCTCTCTCTTGAATCTAAAGGTTTGACTTCCACTGGGTGGCTAACTCTCCTTCGTAGTATCCCTACGAGCCTACACAACCTCCTCTCAGCTCACTCTGCTTTCCCTCCCAAAAGTAGTTACAAATGAACTTGTATCCTTTCAAGGTAAATCCCAAGTTGTGGTTGAACATTGGGCCTAGCCCTCTCTAGACCATTACAACTCATCTATGTAAGTGTTCTCATCCTCCTAGGTCAAACACCTCATATGCACATTGCTCCATTGTCGAATGTGCAACTTTGTAACCCAATGAAGATATTATCCCGCGATCAACTTGTCATCCACCTGGAGCTACCTTGTCCATGCCAAAGCATTCCCTACCAAGGCACCTAAGTTGTCTCAACTTATTTTAATGAGTCAATGGAATTCCATCAACAGTATCAGCACTATGCCACTCAACATATTGTTGTGCACCGAGTTCTCCACTAATCCACCAGAACTCCCATCCCATCTCGTCACCAAACTAGTCAAGATCACATCTCCATGTTCTCAATTGAACCTTTTGCTCCATGTCTAGCCAACTTGCTTGGCAACATTGATGCTTCCTACAACATTCTCATAGCTCCCTCTAATAGTTGACACCTTGGCACACTCTAATCTGGTTTCCCTTCAAAGCAACTCTAATTGCATGTTGGAATTTCCACACACTCTAGGTCTAGTCTATGCCTTAGCTAAGAATGTAAACACACTAGGAATGCCCAACTTTAAACAACTATGCACAATGGAAAATATAACAATGATATCAACAACAATACATAATATTTATGGCCCAAAACATGTTTCTTATTAGTCCTTCAATAATAAAACCTAGGGCTTCCATACCAGGGATCAGGGCCCTTTATAAACCCCATTACAATGCTATAATACAAATTACTTGTAGTTGTTTAGTCTCATCAAACTGTTGCCTTATGGCTTAACCATCCTCCTCAATCAAACTTGTAGTCATCGTTGATTCCTTTCAGCTTATGTGGCAACCTTCAAATCACCTTGTTGTTAGCCCCAACCTTCTTCAACAACCCTTGGTCTTCCTATTATGCCGTCAACTAGGCCCTACAAGCACTATGCAACCCTTGGCCTACCCTCCTTGGCACCTAATAAACTTTCCCTACCCTCTTTTGTACCTAGCAGACCTCAACCTTCCTAATCCATCCTTAACACACTTAGCAGACCAACCCTCCTATCTCTTGTTCCCTGCTACTTAAGACCTTGGTCTCTTGTTCTGCCCTTCAGTCAACCCCTTTAGTCTTTTAGCATCCCTTCCTCTAGCCTTCTTGGCCTGCCGCAAGCCCTAACAAGCCTCCCTTTAGACTCCTCCAACTTCCTTAGGCCCTCTCCAACCTCGACCCCTCTTCTGTTGGCTCGACTGATCATAACAGGGTCCTTTGGCTAGCAATTTCCTTGTGTATCCTACTTGTGGCCCTCTGCAACTGCCTACGTAGACTTCAGTCAGCCCTGCTTGCTGGACATATCAAATCAGCCTCCTAAAACAAACTTCCTCCTTCGTTGTGGCTTCTAGCTTTTACTCGACATCTCTCTAGTTTGTTGCGGCTCCTCTATGATTGTCTTCCTCACAAGTGATGTCCATCTCACTTAATATCCACTAGCCTCTCCTTTGGCTTCTATATATACATATCCAAGGGGTGTGAAACCCCAAGGGCCATGTCTCTTGGCCTTGTTGTCAACCTAAGCCTACATGACTCAAAATTAAATTAAATTTATTGAATTTATTTTATTGGGTTTCAATTCCACTCCTTTGGGTCCAAAACCCCAAACTCAAAACCATAAAGCCCCCAAGAGCTTTTCTACTCAGAAATACATTTTAAGCTACCAAATTTCAACATGTAGAAGGGCATCTACTATGTGAATCTAATATTGTTTCATCTCCTAATTCGAGTGTTAGGGACCTGCCTCCCATTTCTTCTTCTGACCCTTAATGGCTATCAAGTTTGCTAGTATAGTTAGTTTTCTATGTAATTTTGTAATGAATACCTAGTTTGTTTGTTTTTTGGAATATCTCGGGGGTCTTAGAGAATCATAGTTGATGTTTTTTCCTAAGTTATGTGGAGACAATAGTACCTCCATAGTGGACTAGATGTGATAGCTCTGTATTTTGAAATTATTATGATAATATAAAGTCTTTTATATATAACTAACATTGTAACTTGTGATTAATATCGTGAATTGATAAAAAAGGAATAAAAATGGTACTAGATATAATTTTCCTAAATTGTTTTTCTTGTTATAATTAATATAAATTTTTAAGGTTATTTATTTATAGATTTGTGAATGATACTAATAAATATTATAATATTTTAATGTTAAGTAACTATTATTGCATTATTTATCTAAACAATAATAATAATCAAATTTGAAGGTTATTCCCAAGTAATTTGATGAGATTCTTTTGATTGTAGGACAAAGAATCCATCTCTTTGTCGTGATTTGACCATTAAAGTCTACAAGTCAATGTATGAGACTCCCTTGTTTGTGGGGTAAGAGAGCTACCTGTACACAGTGATTTGATCATTAATTTCAATAGAGGTATACATACTTTAACCCTCATTTCAGCCTATAACTTTAAAAAAATCACATATTCTTAATCATTAAATTTATGCAACTTATGGTTGATCATCACTGTCTTTTATGACAAATAATTACATGGAAGATATTAACATCCACATTAGTCCAAGTAGTTAAAAAATGTTTTATTTGTCACAAAGTTTAATATTTTTCTCAATATAATATTTTTTAACAATATTAATTGCATGTATAAGGTGTTGATATTTTGGAAGATCGCGGTGTTGGAGGATGTGTTAATGAAGGAGGGTTGGGGAAGGGGTGGAGGTGCAGAGGGGAACCCGCTACCCCGTCGTCTCCCATCACATTTAAGAAGGGGGGTGGCATGGCTATCCCGTTGATGAATAATCTTGTCCACTTACACCCTTACGAATCCTTGGCTGGCTAGGCCAAGAACATGGGTACTGCCCAGTTTATAGCCTAATATACAACTTCGAAGTAACAAAAGACAAAATTAAAACTCTATAAAACCATAATAATATTTACATGTTTAAAGGAAAATGTATATATAGGAATGTAATATTAAACATGTCAGTAAACAAAGTGATCAGATTTGTAAAGCCAAACTCACATACATAACTCTATTCAAGTTCAGGACATATATATATGCCTTCGCTTAAAATATCATTCCATTAAGAACATAATTACAGTATACAATGTACAAGTAGCCATAATCAATGAAAGGAAAATGATAAACAACTGAAATAGTACACAAGATGGCAAGAACAATAAGAAATCCTCCATTGACTGCATTAAAGAATAATGTTCAGATATGATGATAATAAACTTGGCAGATCAAAGTCTACAAAAGCGACTTCTTAACAAATGATCTTGTTTACTAGAACATATTGGCCAAATGCCAACAACCACAAACAACAACTGAATCAGACTTGTGGCAGTGAACCCAAAAGGTGTGTTCAAAGACTGGTATGTTACTACAAGAAGAGCCAATATCAGTATCAACAAAATTGCAATAGTTACAAATCATCAGTGACTGAAATGTATGATACCTTCGACAATAAGAAATGTTATTGACTTTCGTCGATGTTGATATATAATAGAAGCCAAGTAGAACAAAGTTTGTAAGTCACAAATATCTAAAAACAATAACAAACACCCAAATGAAGAACAAAACTATGTCATACGAACTTGTGTTGCAATCGAGAGATCTCGTCTTCCTTTAGCAAGCCTAGATTTGTAATCGTAATCTTTGAAAACAGTTTCATAATTGTTTTCTTTAAAGTAATTAATCTTGTATATTAATTAACACCCAATTAACTTTTTAAGGTAAGACAAATATGGTTAGGCTCCTAAAAAATAGGGAATGACTCGGAAATGGGAGGACCCACATCCATCAACTCTTTGAACTCATGATCATTTAAATACCAAATGCATGATAATAATCATATATTTGTAATATATGCATGCATCACAGAAAACATGTCAATTATAAAATTGGCCATTTAGATATCTCCACTTGTGTGTGTGTGTCCATCATAAAACCAAAATTGTGTAATCATAAACTATGCTTCAAAAAGTGCACATAACCCAAAAGATCATTGTCCAAAATACCTACAACAATGTCAAAATTTATATCCAAAAAGCGACTCAATTATTCTTGGATTATGTCAAGAATCCTTCCATCGAAAAGTTAAGTCACTTTACTTCCATCTATTGCTACTCTCCAGTAGTCTTTGAGGCAGAGGTCGTGAAGTTAGGAATTGTCTCTAAAATGTTTCCTTGATTAGGATCCTTTGCAAAGTTATTTTATTAGTTAGCAGAAAGGGACTCGAAATGGATAAACTTATCAGTTGAGGTATTAACAGGGTTACCAACCGTAGGACTGTTAAAGCGAACATGGTCGTTTGCAATGGGAAAAATAACATTTTTTAAGTGCAAATTAGGATTAGGTCCCTCAGAAGGCAAGGAAGATGCATGGGTAGCAGATGAGCAAGAATGATTGGAAATATGATGAGTAAACTTAGGATCATTTCCCAAACCCCTATCATTGGTATTAGGTGCATTTAAGACAGGATTATAGCCATCCTTGACATTTCCAACATTTGTTAGTTTTTGTAGCATCAGACATGTGTTCTAGTCTCGTCTTCGGTCAAAGAGGATAAGAAACATAAGATCTCCAGAACCCATAAAAAGTTTCAGGAAAAAACACCCAAAGACAACTCAATTAAATTAATAGATTGATAATTAAAAAAAAAAATCCCTAAATCTAACTTCGGAAAATCAATTAATTATAGGGAATTAATTGAGAAAAGTGAGAATGATGTTGAAACTCACACAGATTGAGTTTGAGATGATATTAGTTGTTGATGGAGATCTAATCATGGTTGTTGGTTCACCAATGAGATATTATAGGACCAGGACGATGGGGATGGAGAAGACACATCAAGCCACTGGGTGATCTAGGTATATCGAATTTCCCAGAGAATATAGATTCAACTGGGAGAGAATTTGAACCAAAGATCGGTATCAGAGACAGAGGAGCAACAAAATATATTATGGTGGAGGTTTCCAATGTTGGAAGAGTTAGTTAGAGGAGGTAGAGTTATTCCACATGAGGTTGAGTAGGGGGTTGCGTAAAGCCTTAAGAAGGTAGTTCGATTCAACCATAGGAGAGGTCGATTCAGTTGTCAGAGACCAAGATAATTTTCTAGAGGGTTGGATAATAACTTCAAGAGGCAGCAACAAGTAAGATGTATGATTCATAAGCAGTTCTAGGCAGTGTGAGTTACAGGTTGTGCAGAGGCCTGCACAGGAGTATTCTGGGGCTAGTTTCAGTGGGAAACTTGTTGTAAGATGATGAGTCCCAGAAATGAGCAATTATATGGGCTCATTCAGCCTCCTAATTCGACTTAATCCACCACTCTCATTAGTTTATTGCATGTTTTTTATTATATTTATGCTAATAGAGTGAATTGGGTTAGTCATTATGCCAACAAGTCTAATGTGTGCTTTATGCAGTCTTTTTGGTCAATTTGGAGACAAAATCAAAGGTTTAAATGAGCACTTGGCAGCCAAATTCGTGGAGAGGATTTGTAGGAAGGTGTCCCCTTCATTTATGAGCCCTTACCTCGAATTCTCCACTAGCAGCTCGGAGTTCAAGGGCCACCACATCGATTATCACAAGGGCAGCCGAGCAAGGGCTAGTAAAGTTGCTGTTAATTGCAAATTTTGGCAGCCGAGTCCCTAAAGTTTAGGAGGACTGTTGGGGTCCTCAATTTGTATAAATAAGAAGGCCGAGGGCCTCATTTCAGTTAGCTAGTTGGCAGTTCGATTTTAGTCATTTTTTAGGCAGTGGGTTAGCTCTGCATTTCAGCACATTTTCAAGCTTTTTCTTGTAGACAGTTTTTGATATAACTATTATTTCTTGAGCAATAAAGATGAATCCAACTTTAATCTTTCTTAGGAGGCTATAGCTCTTGGGGCTGGGCCCAACCCAAGTGCCTAGTACCTCCTTTGTTTACTTTTATGTGTTTTTGCTGCATTCTTAGAATAAAATCTGCTATTTAGATTTAAATCTTGTTTTGTTTTTTAGGTTGCTTTTGATGATTAAAAAGGCTTTTCATGTTCAGATTGATTTGATAGGTTAATAACAGAGAAGATCTTCAGAAAAAGGTTATCAAGCACCTCTGATCTCACCACTCCCTCAGTGGAAGCATGAGCTGGGACCAAGGTGTCATTGCTGCCACCAAAAACATTGTCTTTGCTTCATCATGTAATTATTAGTGTTAGATTCTCATTTGCAGAAGTTGATACCAGTTGTGATTACATGCTCAGATCCATTCTTGTTTGGTTTCCATAGTTGATTTACGTGATTTGATGCCAATAAACTATTGTGTCTAGGTCAAATTAGGTTAAAGTAGTTAAATCTTTGGTTTGCATAGCATTTGTTGATCAGTTTTGCGAAATAACGTGCAGAGTACTGTTTGGTCAATTTAGAGTGTCCTAAATTGTTGTTAATTGTCAATCCGAGAGTCATAAACTGTTGAAGTGCGATGCACTATATGTGCAAGATAACCTATTTCTTATTTTTTTGTTGTTTTTGAGTTTTTGTTTTGTTTTGGGTTTCTTTTTGTTAACTCACTAATGTGAGAAGGAAAATTTAAAAGACAAGTATGATATAAATGTTCAAGGCAGTGATGTCTTTTAAAATGATTTTCAAAACTTCAAACTTTTTTTAAAATATACGATGATGAAACTAATTCCTGAAAAGAGAGTGAAAATATGCCACTATTCTAATTAAACAACAGTGAGCTAGTGACCATGAAACCCATTATCCTTGTTGCCATGAAAATATAAGAAAAACTGAACTCAAAGAAATCCAAGAATTGCAAGCAAAGTAAACTAAAATCAAATTACATCAACTCATATTCTGACCCCTCACCATTCGACTCGCTCTGGCTTTAGGAGGTAATCATAAACAGCTTGAGCAATCTGATATCTAATTTGCAGAAAATAAAACTAATATCAAACTACACACTCATACTTCAATCCCTCACCATTCGACTCGCTCTAGCTTTAGGAGGTAACTAAGAATGACATGAGCAATTCAACAACTAACTTGCAGAAAAATAAACTAATACAAACTACACACTCATATTTCAATCCCTCACCATTCGACTCACTCTGGCTTTAGGAGGTAACTGAGAATGACATGAGCAATTCAATAACTAACTTGCAGAAAAATAAACTAATATCAAACTACGCATCCATACTTCAATCCCTCACCATTTGACTCGCTCCGGCTTTAGGAGGTAACTGAAAATGACATGAACAATTCAATAACTAACTTGCAGAAAAATAAACTAATATCAAACTACGCATTCATACTTCAATCCCTCACCATTTGACTCGCTCTGGCTTTAGGAGGTAGCTGAAAATGACATGAGTAATTTAATAAGAGTAAATGAGCAAAACTGAAATAAATAACACAATGTTGGAACTAAAAACTGAAGGAAATGAAAATCAGCAGAAGGACAAGAATGATTCCATGTCATTAGTCATTAGAGAACTATGTGCAAATGCCCGAGCTGCCTATTGTGATTTGAAACAAAAGCACTGATCAATTAACAGTATAGAAAATGTGAAAAGCTATGGACAATTATCAAACTTAATACCATAAGAGATGTGATATATATACAAGTGAATGATTATGACATAAGAACATAAAGAAATAAAACATGAAACTCTACAGTAATAAACAAGACCTCGCCCTGTGCAGGGGCCCTCTGCACAATCCTCGGACAATCAACGATCAACCACGAATTGAGCTCAAAAACATAGTCTTCTCATGTATTAAAATACATTCACAACACAGTGATAAAGTTACGGCACAGTGGGTTCCTTTCAGTCAGAATTACATTATTAAAAAGCTAATTAATACGCGTATGAGAACGCATTATTTATAACAGAGGATAATATAACTGTTTTCCTACATTAGGTGCTGATACATGACCCGTAAACAACCACGTCCCGAGATTTAGCACTATCGCTGCCGTGAGGATTCAATCTTTGGAAGGTGGCTATTGGATCCGGTTCATGGAGCAATCCATAGGTGTTAAATTGTCCCCTGAGATCTAGGAACAACCACACAAAGCTTCACGTAGTGAAAAACAAATTTTTATCATCGTAGGACTCTTGAGTTGACCACCATTTTTCCCACCGTTGACTATAGCCTTTTCTGATGAATTCGACTGAGCCAATAGGACTCGGTCCATGTCCACGTCGGTTGTAAATTGCCCATGTGGCTCGATTCGCCTAAAGACACCTGCAATATAGACTTTGACAAAACAGTTGCAGAAACTTGGGCTGGCTGCGGAAAGTGACAAGATTCCACAGCTTATAAACAAAAATCTAGTTCAAATAGCAACACAAACACATAGTCAAGAAACCACTTTAAATGCCCTTTTTTAACTAATATGCAATGATACTGATGACTTAGGAGGTTCAGATGAATGGGAAGAAGCTAGAAAAAGGTGTAGGAAAAATGCAAGTTTGGGACTCAACATACCCCCACTGTGAAGGTGTTGCATGTCCTCATGCAACCAAAATTTGGACTACCTTCCCTTTAAACCATATGTTCTGAAGCTTTTGCTAGTACATCTAGCCCTCTTCCTCTCTTTCTTGGTGCTGCTAACATCCTAGGCTTCTTCATCAAGCATCTGAATTTAAGATTAACCAGTGCTCTACTTATCTTCTTGCATTTCTTCTTCAATTTTTTGTTCTTTTTGTGCCATAGTCCTAGGTGTAGCATAATGTTGTCATGGATGATCTTGTCCAGTCTGCTCTTCTCGAGTGCTTCATTCTCATTTTTAATATGTCGATTTAAAACCTCCAACTCAAATATTTCTTGTTTCAATGATTGGACTAGGGCTTCTTGTGCTATGTGAGGTTGAGTGGATGAAGTGTTGGGACCCGTGGCTATTCTTTCCAAGGATTCTATGTAATCATACACATGTTGCTGCTTTGGATCTATTTCAGGTGTCGTTTTCCTGGGGCTGTCCCCAAAATGTTGTGGAGGAGAATTGACTTCAAATTCTGGCTTAAAAGGACTCATGTCATCACCTTGAGGACTATTTTCAACACTTGGCTGAGAACGAAGTGGACTACTGCCAGCTAGAGTTTGTTCAGGTGGTCCTTCTCCCAAATCAACAAAATGGGGTCCTTTCGTTTGTGTTTTTCTCCATTTTCCCTTAAGCCTGCTGCTTCTTCTTACATATTGCGGACTACTGTCTTTTTCCTTCCATTTTCCTTTCCCTTTCTTTTTGGCCATAGCTGACTGTTTCTGAAGGTGAACCAATCTCTCAAACAATACTTGATGGTCTTCTTCTGAGGAAGCGGTTTGATGCACAGCCTCAATGCTTCTTTTCTCCTTTGATTTTGTTGGCTTTTTACCCTCAGTCTCTTCCTTCCTCCTTTTAGACAGTCTTTCTTCCCTACTAGTTTTCTCAACTGTGTTAGTAGGAGTCTTTTCCTTCCCTCTTTTAGACAGTCTTTCTTCCCTACTAGTTTTCTCAATTGTGTTACTAGGAGTCTTTTCCTTCCCCTTTTTAGACAGTTTTTCTTTTCTCTCAACTGTGTTAGTAGAAGGGCTTTGAGTTTTATCATCTGTTCTCTTTCTTCTACTTCTTTTTGATGTACTACCTTCAGGGGTTTCTTGGGGTTCTTCAAAGAAATTTCTAATTAAAAATTGCTCCCAAGTATCCTTTTTCTCCTTTAATTGTTTTTCTATCAAGATTTTTATGAGACCATGGTGATACAAATGTGGTTCTACATCCCCTAGATGCTTTTGGACGGTTACAAACATCTTTTTCAAACTGTTTAGTAAGAAATATGGCAGATTAAGGATCTGGTTGTCTAGGAAATTCATTAACAGATGTGCATGATACATGTACATTGCTCCAAAACGTCCCTCACAGGTGATAAATTTTTGAATAAGTAGCAATAAGCTAGCCCATTCTTCTTTTAAAACATGAACAAGAATTCCCTTTTTGAAAATGGTGACATCCATACCAAGGTCACGTAAGATCACTCTCCAAGCTTCATCACCAATGCCCCGGTTCTTAAACCAGCGTTCACCTCCCTGGGGAAGTTCTGTGGCAGCTGCTATTGACGCTTCAGTTACTGTGAATATTAGGTCTCCAATTTCCACCTCTAGTCCGTCAAAAGACCTTGCAAAGGCCTTTGTAACCTCCCTATGGTAGCCTTTGAATTTCTGGATAAAACGTAACCACCTGGCCTTCTTCAATATATCTTTCACTTGCGGATATCCTTCAATAAATTTAGGTCCCTCTAGTTCTGCCCTCAACAGTCGTCCCATCCTTCCTTCTGTTCTTTAAAACTCGTCTGAATTAGCAAAGATGGTTAGGGTTTATGAAGGAGACCAGCAACTGTAAGTGGATATCAGAGAATAGGTGCACGGAATGAAGCGGAACAAAGAACAAAATGGGGTGAAGGCTTATGTGAGCACGGTGGAAATGAAGCCATGAGGTCAATAGAACAGTAGGGGGAGCAAGTGCATCCGACAATTTTTTAAATTGGGTGGCTGTAGAATGGACATAAGCACGTGTATAAAATGGCTGCGGATCTTGTGCGGCTGAAAGAAGCCGTAGTCAAATCAACCACGATTCATAATGACAAATGGAGTGTGAGAATATTTCCAAACTTGAGTTAAATCCGAGAATTTAATCATAAGATCGTTGGAAAATGAATGCATGGCTTATGGAGGAATGGCGTGGAATGAAATGGTTATAGAGGCGATTTCGTTTAATCATTGCATATAGTTGAGCTCATGATTTAATAACTATGCAAAAATGTGTTAGAATGCCATTTGAAATAAAATTTTGTTCATACCTTTGGAATTCTTGTCATTTTCCCTTAGTCTTCAATCAGTTGCTCCTCGTTGGTGCTTTTGAATGCCTTATGTCTTCAAAATATATATACTCATACCTGCATTTAATTTCATGATTGTTGAACTAACATCTGACTGTAAAAAAATGTTTTTTTGTTTTTTTTAAACAGAGTGGTGGTTGCAGAAACCCAACTGGCTGCGGAATCAGTGAGCAGCTGCGGAAACTGACTTTAGCTGCGGAAATTGACCTTAGCTGCAGAAACTGACCCAACAAGCTTATAACTGAATGAGATGTATAAATGATGGCTGACTAGATGGAAAATGGTCATAATTTTTTTTTTTTTTAATGGAATGAAATGAATGAAATGGAGTTTAAATGAAGTGATATGGAATGGAATGAAAAATGAGAGAGATAATTTTTTTTTTGGAAAATATAGGGTGTCAGGAATTCGTGATTTTCGCCCTACATTTTCAGTATAAGGCTTCCAATCAATGATTGGTTTTCAGGCTTATACATTTTATTTTATTTTTTATTTTTTTATTTTTTTTTAGAAAAGAACAAAGGCTAGGCTGGTGGAGAAGAAGGATTCTTATTCACCAGCCCTATTGCAGAATTATCTTGAAACATTTTGACAAATTCCTCTTTTGAGAGTGGCTTATGATAGATCTTTAATCTGTGGCCATTCACAATAAGAGGAGTTTG
>APFE030036843.1:170904-240579 GCA_000404065.3 Pinus taeda | reverse complement strand
CTTTGACTATGCTATTGGGGCAGTCCTTACTCAACACGGGCATCCAGTGGCATATCACAGTGAGACACTTTTAGACATAGTCTGGAAGTATCCCGCTTATGACAAAGAGATGTATTCCATTGTGTAGGCCTGCCGACAATGGAAACATTACATTTTGGGGAAGGAAACGGTCATCTACACAGACCACCGACCCCTCTAGTTCATACAGACCTAAGGGAAATTGTAGAATGATTGCCATCAGAAGTGGGCCACATACCTGCAACAATTCCATTTGAATATCAAGTATAAGAAGGGTAGCGCCAATAATGTTGCAGATTGCCTTAATCGACCACTGATCATGGCATTAACCACTGTGCTCAACTCTTGTAGGCACGAGACTTTTGATTGGACACTTCTCTACAAAAGCGACCTAGAATTCGACCACACATGCCAGACACTCTTGGAGGGTCGACATGTTCCAGATTTTCACCTCTAGGATGCCCTGTTATGCCACCTGGGTCACCCTTGTGTTCCTTCAAGCGAGCGTGCCAGGATGATTTGGGAAGCACACTACAGTCGGGGTGCTGGGCATTTCGGGGTCAAGAAAACGGTGGCAATATTGCAGAAGTATTTCTATTGGCCAAGTCTTCAACAGGATGTCGGGAAGTACATCAGATCATGCACTGCCTAGGCCATTGCCAAATCGACTGTTAAGAAGCAAGGCCTCTATACCCCACTGCCTACCGCTAGTCGACCTTGGGAATCCATCTCCATGGATTACATGTCAGGCCTTCCTTCCACTAAGCATGGAAACAATTGTGTTTTTGTGGTCGTCGACAGGTTCTCGAAGATGGCCATTATGGTAGCCTGCAAGAAGAATATCACCGCAGAAGCCAATGCTAAACTCTTCTTTGAATGAGTGTGGGTACACTTTGGGATCCCACAATCTATCATCTCAGATTGGGACAGTAGGTTCCTCAGTACATTTTGGTCCAGTGTCTGGTCGATGCTAGACACCAAATTCACTAAGTCCACCGCATTCCATCCGCAAACTGATGGCCAAACAGAGGTTGTCAACATGATGATTGTACACATTCTGCGCATGTACAACTCAA
This sequence comes from Pinus taeda, assembly GCA_000404065.3. Lineage (NCBI taxonomy): Eukaryota > Viridiplantae > Streptophyta > Pinopsida > Pinales > Pinaceae > Pinus > Pinus taeda. Next base: position 239,485 of record APFE030036843.1, on the reverse strand, counting down.
AGCATCCACGCACATGGGATGAGAGCCTCCCCTATGTTCAACATAGCTACAACCAGGTTCTCCACAGCTCAACTGGCCACAACCCTTTTCAGGTGGGCTTGGGATTCCAGCCACTATGTCCCATTGATGTGGCCATGCCATTTGCAACTACTCACGCAGATTCGACTCATGTCTAGTCCGAAACAGATAAGGCAAACAACTTCATTGAGCACATCCAACATATTCGCCAGCAGGTCCATGACATTCTAGAGAAATCAAATGCCAAGTATAAGTAGCGACATGATTAACATCGGTTGCCACACAAGTTTCAGGTGGGCGACAAAGTCTGGTTGCATTTGCAAAAGGAACGCCTTACCGGAGCCTATCGGAAACTCAGACCACTCCGATATGGTCCTTACACTATTACCAAGGCTGTGGGAGACAATGCATTTGAGCTCAACATTCCCCCATTCCCCCATTCCTTAGCCTGCACCCAGTGTTCAATGTGGATCACCTTCGGCCATACTTTCCACCATTGCTAGAGATTCGACATTGCAGAACAACTCATGCCTACAGAGTTAAATCCAGATTGCATGGAACAAGCTGCAACTAATCAGATCATGGACACACAAATTAAGCACACTCGCCAACAGAATATCCAACTGTATCGAGTTGTCAAAGCAGACCAACTCCTTCACCAAGGCAAATGGCTCACTAGGGACCAAGTTCAGCAAAAGCTTCCTCATCTCATGGAGGAACTCAATGCATTGGGGACCATTGCTTCCTAAGCGGGGAGGGATGATCTAGGTGGATATTGGTGGCCACCCACCAAATCCACTTGGACCCCCACCATTGTTCCTTTTAGCTTTAAAGGTTCCTTAATTGTAGCACAATTTACTATTTTTAGCAGTTTTTCAGGCCCTGAATTTCCAGAGCTGTTATGAGGCCCTAAACGACATTTTTGGGAAAACTGGGAGCAACATGTGTCCATGGACCAATGTTGCTCTTCTCAAAGTTGTAGTTCTCGGATAGATCTTTCTAACGAGATAGTGTACGTGTCAAACGAAAATTGTATGCCAAAGTTATGACCCCGGGAAGTTGATGTACCAATTTACCCAAACGGGGCCCACAGTTTGGCATTTCATCTTCTAGGGTTAGGTTTTTGGATGTTTAGGGTTTTCCCATGTTTCTCAACAATAAATAGCCCTTCGAGCCTCATTGTAAACACAGTTCAGAGGCATGTAGCCGCCACATCTCTTCCTAGAGATAAGCTACCATCGCCCTAGCTGGTTTATTTCCATTGCTATTTGTAAGCATATTTCAGTATTTTACATTAATAAAATGAAGTATTATTTGCGTTGCATCTCTATGTTTATGGTTATCTCTGTAATTTATTGCGTTTTTGTTTAAATCCGGATCATTCATTCCCCTAACATCTGTCACACTTCCTATCTTCTTGACTTGTCAAGTTAGCCCAACTATAGTGATCTTGGGGCGCTTCTGTCCCTTCTTTTTGAGCATAGAAGTAAGATTGTAAAGAATTACTATTAGATTCTTCTTCTTCTTAAGGTCCGATAGACTGCATTGGTGTTAGTGGACATTAATCATCATCATCATCATCATCATAAGAAGCTTTACAACATGGAATCCATGAGGCTTCCTAAAATTGCTTCTAACTTTAGTGAAAACCCCCACCTTCGCCTCAAGCGTGGGTGGCATAAGGATGCCTAGTCTTGGCTCAACCATTGGGGGATAAATGAGGAGATCATCCTGGGAAGCAAGGACAATGTCAAAGATACTATCACCTCCAAATTTAAGGATAAGCCATGGAAGGATAAGGAGCTGGAGGGTGAAATGAAGCTAAGATATTATAAGGAGGTGATCAACATCACCATTGAGAACCAGAATTATCTTTTTGTTTTGACCAAGTCGAAGAAAAAGATGAACTTCGCTAAGATTAGAACTAATTCTCATTAGCTTCGAAGTGAAACCGGGTGGTGGTCTACTCCCAAGACGGCTTGGGACGATAGAATGTGTCAGCTTTGTGATTCTAAGAGGGTGGAAGATGAAAAATACTTTCTTTTAGACTGTCCGACCCTTCCTCACATCTGCTCCCATTCCCCTAACATTTGGCACAGTTCCTATCTTCTTGACCTGTTAAGTTAGCCCAACTATAGTGATCTTGGGGCGCTTCTGTCCCTTCTGGATATGGATTCAGATCAGCAACTGGGATCCAGCCATTATCTGCTTCATGAAAGTGTAATGTTGTCTACTATGTGAAAGTTTTGTGAAACCGAAAATGTCAAACTCAACACTGGTGTAATCTGAAACATTGTGAAATTTAAATGGGGAAAATATTCGACTAATGTGATAATGGATTTTCTTGGGTTTCATGATAATAAATGGATTACGTAGCTATCAAGCATTTTTTTAAGCAGTGATGGCTCTTACAAAATTTAATTCATTGGTAATGTAAAGGTAGAGTTTACTCTGAAATATATTATGGGTAAAGTTTATAAACCATGGCTAGTTACATATTGTAATAAAGTTTATAAACCGACAACATATTAAAGTAAAGCTATAGCCACCCACTTAACTAATTTAATGTAATAACTAATAATTTGTGTATGATTTGTGTTTATTTGGGGTAGCCTCGCATGTGCTCTAGCCACGAAATTTGGTGGAGAGGCTAAGGCACATGAGATCTCCAATACCTAGAAAGGTTTGGGCAGATTCTAAACAGTTTGGGAGATATTAAAATAATTATATTTTTAATGGAGTCTCTAAGTCTAAACTTAGGGAAATTTAAAATATTAATGTGAATTAAATATAAAACTTTGTTAGAATGGTCCAAAAGTCATGGATCAAGCCAGATCTAATCTTAGCCGTTGATTAGGGACTTAATCTCGGCCGTTGATATGTCAACGAGAAAAGTATAAGAGGAGGCTTGACGGTCACTTGAAGAACACACCAAGAGATCAAGATTTCGACTGTCTGGGGCCGGGTTTGCTGAGAAAGTTGAGAGAGTGATTAGAATTGCAGTTGAGGGGCAGTGAATATAGAAGTAGAGAGGCAGAGATAGTGCTGGGAGGATTAGTGCAACAGCCGTGAAGGCTGGCGCAGAGGGTAGAAGTCGGAACTGCAGGGAACAACTGGAACTGCTAGAACAGCCGTGAAAGTTGACGCAGAGGGCAAAAGTCGGAACTGTCAGGACCAACTGGAACTACCGTGAAAGTTGACGCAGAGGGTGGAAGTCGGAACTGTCGGGAATAGCCGAAGCTACAGGGAATTGCCGAAACAGCCGGGAAAGCTGACGTAGAGGGCAGAAGCTGAAATTGCCGGGAACAACCAAAATTGTTGGGAATTGTTTGAACTGCCAGGGAAGTTTGACATAGAGGGAAGAAGAGGCTGACATAGTCCCCAGAGGTTGAGCTGGGGTTTTTCGTGGGGCAGATTGGAGCTAAGGAGCTGCCAGAGTGTTTATCCGGGGTTTCAGCCAGAGCATCTATCTTCGAAGGAGAGGTACTACTGTCGAGAGTTTTCTCTGTTGGGTATGCCAGATTTGGCACCTAGATTGTATTCTGAAACTGCTTAATAAATCAAACCCTCAGATAGTTGCACCGGTTTTCCCACATTGGGTTTTCCCAGGGACATTAGTCCAAAAATAATGGTGTCATTTGTGTGCTTGTTTGTGTTTCCTTCAGTTGATGATCTCTAATGTGTTGAGCATGTACTTGTATTTATTTCCAATATTTACATGGTAAGTAACTTGTTAATTAACAAAACAAGTAGGTAGGATTAAATCAGTGAAGTTCATGAAGGGTTTCTAAAGTGTCAGACTTAGAAATTCCAACAATTTGTATAAAATAAGTAATGTAAAATTCTCATAAATATTAAACGATAGATTTATTTTAAGTTTATCAATCTAATAATAATAACAAGAAGAAGAAGAATAACAACAAGAATAACAATAACAATAACAATAACAATAATAATAATAACAACAAGAAGAATAACAATAACAATAAGAATAACAATAATGGCAATAATAATAATAACAACAATAAGAATAGCAATAATAACAATAATAATAATAAAGTACAACCGACTCAGAAATCAAAATGGTGTATTATGAGACCCCTTTGTTTATTTGGAACTGATTTGACTGCTAAATTCTTTTGGCGTGTGCATACCTACCCATCTCCTGTCACCCCTGGTAAGGAGAAACACATGTTTCTTAAACTAACTGGGCCCAATTTTTGTTGAATATAATCTTTATTTTTAATATAAATTTTATTTTTCAAAATCCATAAATATATTTATATTGTTTGCCTTGTTGCTTTGCCTTATCCGGTTCCTGGCTTTTATAAAAACTGGTGGATCTGTGTCTGGATCCAATTCCGAATTCTGGTAACTTAGGAACATTCTGTTCCTTTAGTTGCAATACTTACTACACATTTCTTTTTCTCTCCCCTTTTGGAGGGTTCTTCTTAGGGTTAGGGTTGTTTTTGACAAAAGTGGTTTCGTCTGAGAGCTGAAGTGTGGCTGAGATAGTCATGCTTCTTCTACACATACTAGAGAGGCAACAACCCAGATCAAATTGGCAGGAAGAGTTCTGAAGTATTCTTAAGGCAGCTTCCCAGCGAAGATGCCTAAGAGAATGAAAGCACCAATTTTACAAGGAGAGGTCCCTGTAGTAAGAGAGGGTGGATCCTAAATTTTGTAGTGCAGGTGTTATGTGACAAAAGGAAGAATGAAGATTTACCAAAAGAGAAAAGAAGAGGGATAGACATTTGAGGACTGGAGTAGTCAATTATGTAGAGAACCAAATAAGACTTGTGGTACAGAAGTGCTTGGTACTTGATTTAAAAAGGTCTCTACTACAGAACTAGTCTAGGAGCAAGCAAAACCAGGAACAGAGGCACTATCCCTATTCCAAAAGCTCACTGGGAGGGGAAAGGGCACAAATCTAAAGCTTGACCTTGAGAAGCCATGATTAACCTTTCATCTTTCAGCTATCACCCACTGGCGACTGTCATTTTGTCTTGTCAAAACCTCAATACCCTCTTCACTCATGTCCACCATGTTCATGCATTCTTCCATCTTTGCTTTTGGTATTAATTTTCTTGTTTTCATTATTTTCGGATTACAATTTTTGGATGTTTTTGATTTGCCTTATCCACACATGGCATCAGTGCTACTGTTGATCGTGATGCTGCTACTACAAATCACTGATTTTTTCCCTGGCATATGATATTAATATGATTGTAAGGTTATAAAATGAGTACCATAACACTTATCAGGTGCACAGAGAAAATAAATTGTACAACTATATGCCTTAAAAATTCAATCCACAGGTTTTCAAATAAAGGCAGTCGAGCTTTATATTGTCTTAAATGTTGAAGGAAAGACCTAGAACTACAGATGCCTGCTAGCAGCTCCATTGTGCGCACAGTTTGTTTCACTACGTGGCATACAATAGCCTCTTGGCACAAGTGTTGTTTTTAAGTAGGGTTGACATTCAGTAATTTACCATTACAAACTACTGTAGGATGACAAATAGCCTGGCCCATTGTCACACCTTTCTTTCCACTCTCTGAAGATGCTCTACACCATTTTAAGATGCTGACTATATGTAGCAACTTTAACAGAAGAACTTTTTCCCGATCCTTGTATTCCAATTATTTCCACAGCCATATTAAGATTTGAGATCCTTCTCAAGGGTGTTAAGTTTTATATTTCAAATTGAATGCTCCTCAAACACCAGGAAATTTTCTAAACGAACTTTTGTAGTTTTTTTTGCCTTTAAGATTTGTTTATTTATATTGAATTTTATTTATATATTTGAATGCTTTTGGTTTTTAATCCCTTAAGTGTCCAAGTATTATTTGGGCTTTTTGGTTAGTTCTTATTATCTGATGAGGATAACCTAAAAGATTCTTGAACAAAATGACCAAGCAAAATTTTTGGCATTGCTTAATTTGAAATGCATTTTCTGTTGTTTGTTTGCTTGTTTTTTAAAAATAATTTTAACTTTTCTTAGTTTTTTAATATTTTACGTACAGGTATTGTGTATTTTTCTTACCCTTTCACTTTTTCTAATGGAACGATAAATTTTCGGTTTGCTTATTTTATTTTCACCTTTATGGTCCAATACCATCCATATTAGGACCAATTTGAGCTATATTGAACCATCGTTCGACTATGGCATGAACAACATGCACAGAAAAATTAAACTTGGTTAACATTTTATTCATATAGAGTGCCATAAGTATTTCTACTATTTTATCCTTCCCAACATTTTTGTAATACTACATACTTCTTATCCCTGTTTAGTTAATGTGCACTATGGGCATTGTGTGTGTTACATGTTGATACCTGTATTCAGGTTTCATTGAAGACTTAAAGTTTACTCCTAGTTTTGATTATGTTGGAATGCAAGTTGCAACAGATGCCTAGCTTTGTTGAAAGTTTATTATAATTGAAATATGGAGTAATGCTTTCAGAATGAATTGCATTCTAATTCCTATCGACATAATTAATTCCCTTCATTGAATTTCAGATTTTACAGAGGATTGTGCATAAAGCGGAGGATGTCATTCGTGCATCTAGAACTCTGAGTACAAAAGAGGTAGCTTTAACACTTGATCTGCTTTTTCATGCATATAATTTAGGTTTTTGGTTCTGTTTCACAAGTTTAATGTGTGAATGTCCATAACGTAGGTATGGGTATCTGGTACCTGCTAGGAACTTCACCCAATTTATCACGAAATTGCAGGTTGGGAGTGGCAATATTTGCTTCTAAAATTTATAAAATTTTAACCAAAAAGAAGCAAAAAGGATGAAATGTCAAAAATTGAAATATAACACAATTTCATAATTAAAAGTTTGAATCAATTCCTCTTGTTCTGCACAAGTGTCTTCTCTGAAGTAGTTCCTCAGTTTATATTTGCAGCTTGGATAAAAGAGTTATTCATGCATAATTCATCATTTCCCACTAGAAGTTCTTCCCTAAGAAGGTTCTCAGAAATGCCATGCATGTGAGCTTTCACATTTCGCGTGCTTGCTGGGCATTTATGTCCATAAAATGCTGATTTCTTACTGGCTTCTCGCTTTGTTTTATCCAACCTGTTGGATGTACATGGTCTCCTGTGGGATTGCTTTTAGTGTAGCATAATTCCACATGTATATGGCACTCTTCAAGAAAAGATAAGATAATTTTGTTGATGTCCAACGAATGACCATAAATAGGTCAATGGGACTGGACGGTACAACCAGTATGAGTACAATGTGGGAGTGCAAACGGAACTCCTAGAAATGCCAAAGCTAAATCTAGTGTAAAATGAAGTAAAAAAAATGATACAACAATAGCAAGCCTCATAAACATGTATATAACTAGTAGAAGGTTAAGTAAATAAGTCTAAGGCTGGAGGTTAATGATGTCAAGAATTCCCGAGTTTGATAGCCGTTGGCGAGGGGGGCAACATTGGCTCGCTACTGGAGCCCCTTGGATCCAACGAGTCGTCTGGCTGCATGATCTTGGGGTCATATAGGAGCGAAGGATACTCTTGACATCTGAGGCCAAAGGAAGGAAGCTTTGGATAAATCTTTGGCTGCTCCACTGAGGCTGGGGAGGAACTCGTCTCCCGGGTGGGGGTGTGGCTGTTCGGGAACTGTCTAGTACTAAACCCTATGACATTGTGGGCATGAATGAATTGATGTGTTGTCCAACTAACACCACCTTTGTAATGGTCTCAAGGGTACCAGTTGGCCTCCAAAAGGGGGTGGCTAAGGGGAGACATGAGGTCTCATTGCTCCAATATCTGAAATACCTTGGAACTTAACTTGTCACTTGTTGCTATGACTAGCCAGATCGACCTGGAAGAATGATGTGATCGTTTGAATCGTCGTTGAGTGAGGCGGGTTATGTAGGATCTGAAATCTATGTAAAAATCAACTTGATGAAGAGGGCTAGACATCTTTGGTTAGGATACTAGCAAAAAGTAGAGAGGGATCCTCCAAACTTTCTATATGGGAAACGATATTGTCCTCTGATATAATAGTATACAAGGCACCAAGAAATGAGGTGCATATTGGTCCCTAGCTCTTGTAGGCATTGTCACATGGTTTGGGTTCAACAATGATTAGCTTTTTTTGAGTTCAAATCTTTTGAGGAGGTTCGGATGAGGTTCACCATTAGGTTCTTCTATTATATATATATATATATATATAATGAATTATTGGATAAAATAGTAAGAAACCAACATTAGTAAACATAAAAAAATGCTATCACGGACATGGAAACTACAAGGATAAATTACAAGCTTGAGTTGTGACATGATGTTATGAGTTTTGATCTATGGACTTGTTCAATGACTATGAGGTTCGATGAGGTTCTCTGAACCTCAAATTTCTTTTAAGGTTCGCCAAAATTCGAACCTCAAGGTTAAATTTCGATGAACCTTGTGACATAGCTTGTAGGTGGCAGAATTGGTAGACCCTGTTAGATGGTGGTATATGGTGATTTGTCTCCACTCGAAGTCAATGGGACCCAACGCGAAGCTGCCCTAGTGGAGTCCTAAGTGAGTGCATTCAGTGCTTGTGAGTATAAGGGGGGTGGACGATAAGGCCATCTTACAACTCCAAAAATAATCTAGGTAGAAGGACATCTTTGGGCCAAGGCTCACCAAGGGGGATGTCCAAGTGACTTGAATATATAATCTGTAGATATCTTCTCTGATGGCCTGATTCAGTGTCTTCCAAGTCGGTAAAAGATGTGCTGGTCCATTAAGGGAGAAACTAAATGGAGGAAGGCACTCTGGGGAGATGGTCATCAACTAAAGGAGTCGGGATGCGTTTGCGAACCATCCACGAGCACGACTTGAGGGAGTATTCAAAGCGTTGGCCTCCAAAGAGCCAAGTGCAACATACGGGTATCTCACTCTTTCACGGTAGTAGAGTCTCTGTAAGCCTTGAATCTATGGAGGAAGGAGACCAAGTGGAAAAGCACCGCAACACAAAATGGTTGGACCTCGAACTTTGCCTGAATAATGGGTTGCATATCTGTGCATTTGCAATAGAAAATGCACTGGAGAAACATGGTCCAGACTCTCTCCATTGTAGCCCAATCTGACTATAGTAAACTGGGCCTCAATTCTCGGAACCATAAAGGATTGTGGGTCTAATAATGGGCTCTATGAGGTGGAGCTCGGACAAGATGTCTTGGAACTGTTCCTAGAAGTACTGTCGCTTGATGAAGGCTAGGGAGTCATAGCCTTTATAGAGCTGAGTTTGGAGTGCCTATCACATACCAAATTTGGGCCTTGTGAACAATATCCCCAAGTAGGTGTAACATGTGGTGATCTCAATCTCTACCCCATGGTAGTAGAAGTGTAGATCTGCAATAGAGTTCTTAAAGGCTTTGAAGATCACAATCGTGGTTTTACCCAGGTTGACATTTAGCTATCAAAGGTCACAAGAATTGGCCAACGTGTTAATATGTCTCTGTAATGTCTCAGGAGTAAAGGCCAACAAGACCAAGTCATCAGTGAAGAGGGGTAAAGAGATCAAACATGGTGTAGTAGGCAATTGTCACCCTCCTGTATGTGCTCACGTAGGAAATACTCGAGCTCATCAATATAAATCCCAAAGAGATTCGGAGAGAGGGGACACCTTTGCTTCAACCCAATGGTACTTTGGATGAAGTATGGAAGACCTTGGGTCATACTGAGATGCCCCAACATTGACTCATAGAGTCTCATAATACCAGTTAAGAAGATCTCTGATATGCCAATGTTGTGGAGTCCTTGGAAAAGTACGTCCCTCAGAATTGTGTTGAAAACGTTTCAAAAATCAAGAAAGCAGTTGTAAACCCACGAAAAGCAATGGCGAGCCTCTTAAATGATGGCTCTAAGGGTGAAGATGTGTTCAATTGTCTGATAGTTTGGGTGGAAATCTTCTTGTCCTCTAGCTCTAAGATGTCGACTCTCTAGTTCCTCAGAAAACCATTGGTGTAGAATTATGGCATAAAGCTTGGGGAATGTGTGGATCACCATGATATTATCTATACGAAGTGGATGTGTAGGATCCATTCTTATAAAAACAGGAAAAAAAACAGCGAAAATCTCTAAGAGCTAAGATCTAAGCTATAAGAACAAAGTTCCCTAAGAGGGGGTGTACAAAGAATAGATGAATTGTTAGTGTACTGCTAATAGCTAAATCCTTGGTGGAAATGTTGTTTAGAAAGAATTTGCAGAAGTGACATTTAGATTGAACAAATTGTTATGATCACAGAGCAAGTTGCATTAGATCAACGTTATCAACACAAAATTATAAGCAAACAGTAAACAAAGATCCTACAAAGCCGTTTGCATGGAAAATACAAAACACATGGAGTTTGGAATTTTAAATTAATCTAAAACCATCTATCTGAGAAAATAGATTAGATCTAGTGACGTGTTGGAATTATTAAGTCTTGTATGCATCAAAAAATGAGAAAAGCAATCACACTGTGCATGATTATTTCTTCTCTTCTTGATCAGTTCATCATTTAAAATTATCTTTAGAACTTACAAAACTACCTTATAGGGAAAATGGCTCTGAGAAAACAACCAAACGAACATCAAACCTGAGAATTTCATTTTGCACATAAATCGAGGTAACTTGCTTTCCAATTCATATGGCTTTACAAAATCCTTGCGGATGGTTGTATGGCTTGCTTTTGCTGGGCTGTATGGTTGCTCTTTCTTTGCTGCTGACTGGCTATCTTCTCCTTTATGAAGTTTGTCTGCCTTCTCCTTGCTGAAGACTGACTACCTTTTCCTTGTTGAAGATTTATTGCCTTCTCCTTGCTGAACTACGACTGAAATCTTCAGTAATGGCTGAAAATTAGAACTTTGATTTTCTCTTTCACAATGTGACTTGTGAAATGAATGCTCTCTGTGTGTCTTTGTCCTTTGCCTTCTCCTTTTATAACTTTGACATGAGCCAGAAACCAAATATTCAACAGTTAAGATCTAACCATGAGATCAATGGCTCTCTTTTAATGAAATCATCAAGTGATCCACTTTAGTCACTTTATTAAAAGTCACTTTAATATATAACATTCACTTCATTAATTAAATAATAAAGTGAACTTTTAGAAAAAAAGCATAGGATACATTTAATGACGATTTCCATAAGTAGATACCCTCATGGAAATACCCGTTTGAGCTACAAACACTAACACTCCCTCGTAGCGAGGAAGGTATTCTCCACCACTCCATGCTTGTCTTGAAACCAAAAGATCTTGCCCTTCTCCAAGGGCTTGGTGAAAATGTCTACCAACTGCTCTTTTGTAACGCCCTCTCTTTGATGAAGTGGTATTTGATCTCAATGTGCTTTGACTTTTCATGAAACACTCGATTCTCCAAGAGTTTGATACAACTTTGGTTATCACAATGGATCACTGTCAGCTCAAGCATCTGATCAAACAATCACGTGAGTAGCTTGCGAAGCCAAATGACTTCACAACTAGCTAGACTAGTCACCATGTACTTTGCTTCAGCTAAATTGAGTGCTATTAAGGTTTGCTTCTTGTTGAACTAGGAAATGATTGTTGACACCAAACTAAGTAGCACCCATAAGTTCTCTTTCGATTTTTATCATTGCTTGCTCAATCTAAATTTGAGTACCCATGTAAACTCACACCATCTCCACCAAGGTATTACAATCCATATCCTACTGTGGCTTGGAAATATCTGGGCACGTGCCTTGCTACAACCTAGTGAACCTCCCTCGATTTTCCACCATGAACTGGCTCGGGTTGTTAATAGAAAAGCTGATGGTTGGTCAAGTGTTGACCAGATACATCAACGAGCCAATCAATTGCTTATTTTGTATAGAGTTAGCCAATCAACTACTTGTACTGTCAATCTTCTTCAAGGTTAGCCTCAATGCATCAACCCTTTAATCCGACAACAATCCTTTATTTTGAAACTATTTTATAAAGAACCTAAGCTGCACGAAACGTCGAAACATTTCAGAGTTTCCGAAACGAGTACGTTTAGAAACGTCACCTCTCAAAAATGGAAACATCGGCCGAAACATCAGCGGAAATGTCATATATATATAAAATAAATAAATAAGTGAATAACACATTATCTTGCAAGAAAAAAGGGAATAAGACCCATAGATGACAATTTAGAAGGAAAACCAAGTCTATATTAACTGTAGTAGATTCAGAGTTTTGGGTATGGGTACGACTCGAAATGTCAGGTTCCTTGAAGTTTCATGCAACATAGTAAAGAACAAAATATATATAACAATTAACCAAGATAATGATGCATAAAAAAATCAATCCACAATGTTTGTTTGGATAGTGGAAAATAGTTTTTGATAAAATTTTGTAACATTTTTCTACAGCTCAACCACAACAAATGGGAGGAGGATCTAGTGTTCTACAAATTTCTTTGGGTAATTACTAGTTTCCGCCTTTCGTATAATAAAAATATCTTAACTTCTCCAATGTCTCCAGTGTCTAGCTTGATAAGTATGACCCACATGTGTGAAGGTTTGACACAACATGTGGCCCTTTTAACATGCTAAAATTGTGCCATAGCTCACAATTTTCCTTTTTTGATGCTCAATTTGGTACAAAGTGATGCCACAAATTGATTGGAGGGTCAACACCCAACTTGCCATGAAGATTGACCCATAACCATCCAACGATTTACTTATAGATTCGATGTGTGGATTAAATGTGCTAGCAACTAGTTGGAGGGTTCACATATTTGTTTCGGGAGGTCATGACCCACTTGACTACCCACGTAAGTCACAACCAACATTAAAGTGCTACATTTGTCTTAAAAGATTTATGGCTGACTTGGAGGGGGCTTGACCCAATCTATAAATCACAAGCTTGAGTACCCTTTTTGCTTATTGTTAACAACATTTGATTCTTCATACCTAGAGTTCCTTGATTTATTGGGGGTCCGTTTCCTTGATGTCCCACATTCCTTTTTCCTCTACCATTGGACCTGCCATTCCTTTGATTTTTGTTGTTGAAGTTGCCCCTGGAATGATTGTGATCATCATCATGCGATGTGTCCCTTCTATTTGGACACTCCCTTTCATAGTGGCCAAACTTATTGCAAACAATGCACTTGCCTTTCCTTCCAACCTTAGATCCAGGCTTTCCATGGGAATGACCTTTAGACCTTGCATTATTTCTCCTTTTGGCATGAGCGGAGAATGCAATGGAGTTGCTTCTATTAGAAGGCATTTCTTGCTACACCATTCTTGTTTCTTCTTGAATGTATCTTGATATCAATTCTTCAAACCTTGGAATTCGATCATTGTTGAGGATGGTGGTTCTAAATACATACCACTCAGGTGGGAGTCCTTCAAGGGTGGTGAGAGTAAGTTCCCTGTCAGGAATGACTTCTCCAATCGAGAGTAGATCATTCTTGATCTCAGTAATCCTCAAGAAATAGGATTGAATATCCTCGTCCTTGCCCTTCTTAATATCCTTCAACTTATTCTTGAGAAATAGAATTTGATTAGCACTACTAACCTTGAACATGCCGACCAACCTGTTGTAGATCTCCTTGGAGGTCTTCAATTTTGAGATTTAGGCCACCAGAAGCTTGTCATTGGAATCCCTGATAATCTTCTTTGCTTTGACTTCAACTCTATTGTACTTGGTCTTCGCAACAGCTAGTGCATTTGAAGGAGGTTCAAGGATTTTACCCTGCACATAGTCCATCACTTCTTTTTCTTCCAAGGTCAAAATCAAGAGACATCTTCCATCTATGATAGTTAGATTTATCATGGAGCTTGTCTTTAGTCGGAAAGTAGGATGAGGAACCCATTGAACCTTTTGTCCTTGTCCAACTGTCTTTGTTGATTGCTCTTTCACTCTTGCTTGGGCTTTTCCTTCACCTCAGCTCTGATACCATGTTAATTTTAGGCAACAATGGTATGTTCTATGCTTTAGAGCAATTTTTTGGCCCAGTATCAATATTCAAATTAGCAATCACATCAACATGATAGTAAAATGCAGATAGACCATAAACATAAATAATAGAAGACAAGCCAAGACAAGAGGATACAAGATGTGGCACCAACCAGGGACAAACTCCAATGTGGGGAAACCCTTGATCAAATCTTCTTTTAGTCTTCAATAGTTCAGTAGAGAGAGAGTACAATTTAGAAATCTGGTAATTTATAACAACAACAAAAGAGCCCTAACCAGGAGGGTAGATTTGACCCTTAGCAAATTGGTCAACTTCAATCAACTTCGGCCTCCAAACAACAAGTTAAAACAACCTTCAAAATAGTAAATTCAGCCTAGTCAAACAATCCACCTGTGGTTAGCCCTAGCTGCTGTCAACGATGGTCAACAATCAATGTTTAGCCTCGATTTCTGTGCCCAAAAATGCAGCCTGCTCAAACAGAGATAGCCCTCACAAAAACAAAGTGAAAGGAGGTTAACACATGTTGGTTAATGCTTGGTCAAACTGTCCAAGAATTCGGGCCCCTAAAATTTCGCTCTTCAGAAATTTCGGATATGTGGAGAGAGAGAGGCCCAGAAATCTGTACCCAATCAATGAGGAGAGAGAGAGAAGTGTGAATATGAGTGTGTCCAATTGAGGCTAAGTCACCTTCTATTTATATGCAATGTTGAGGATGAATAGACGTGACTGCTGGGCTTCTGAGCCTACATAATTTTGCTGGCTGACCTTGACAATTTGACCATAATCAAAATAAATTCATAACTTCATTTGTACATGTTAGAATCGGATGATCTTGAAATCAATCCTACACCTCTCGTAGAGAGGAATCCAAGAAAAATATCAGCTGTCATAAATAAGATGACCCATGTGGAGTTTGGCCCTAGTTGCCAATTTTAACAATTTTGTACTATGTACTATGTAGTGTGCATTATTAATTTTGGTGATGTTGTAACTTGTCATGTTGACGTTTGAAATTTGAAAGTTTGAAAGAGAAACTTGATGATATGATGAATCATGAATGTTATAATAATCATTAATGATTATGACAATGTTTAGGCTGAATTGATGATGATGATAAATGATAATTGATTATGTATTTTTAGATATATAATCTAGATTCTAAAAGATGAATGGTAATATGAAATTCTTATTTTGTTATATATATATTATTTTGTTATATATATATAATATATATATATATATATATATAATATATATATATATATATATATATATATATCGTGTTGCACAAATTGGCAAAAAATCGTGATAATATCGTATTATCGAGATTTTTTCAAAATGGTGATTAAATTGGGCGTAAAAATTGGGAATTTTTTTTTGGCCGATTTTTTCCAAAAAATCACGATTTTTACTGAAAAAGCGCGGGACTGTCGGGCAGTTCGTGTTTATTAGGAAAAACACGATTTTTTTAATTTCATTTGGACAACAGAGGGCGCGGTGGGTTTGGAGAATTGGAGAATTAGAGGCTTGGAGATTTTGGAGCTAAATCAACTATCTGGAGGTGAAAATCAAAGAGTGAGCTAAGGAGGAGACACATCATTTCCATAAAACTGGTATGGGCACCATAGTTTTGTGTTTTCATTGTTTTGTAACTTTGTTTTTGTTTTTTATCTATGTTTTTGGTTGGGTTTCGAATGGGGTTTTGTCCAGTGTATTTTTTGTTTTTGTTTTTGTTTTTTTAGTTGGGTTTGGAATGGGCACATGGGGTTTTTGACATTTGTCCAATGTATTTTTTTTTGTTGTTGGGTTTGGAATGGAGTTTATTAAATTGTATGTAATTTTCTTTTAGTTTTTGTAAAATGTAAATAATAAAATACTAAATTGTAAGTTTGTAACTTGTAAATACTAAATTGTAATCCTTATTTTCTCATAGGTTCACCGAAACACCATTCAAGTTTTCAACTTCAAAGTTCAAAATCAAACATGCCAAGGAAATTGGACCCTTTCTGGGAATTTGGTGAACCTGCTGCGTCGAATGATAGAATAAACTTGTCTTGCAAGTTGTGTGGGCACCATATTTCCAGGGGGGTGTATAGATTCAAGTATCACATTGTACAAATCCCTGGATTTGATGTAGGGCCTTGCACAAATACAAATCCTGAACTCATCTGAAAAGCCATGAAAGCATTGGAAACTTTAGACAACACTAGAGAGGCCAAACAAGAAATGAAGAGGCAACTAAAAAAGTCAATTGAATAAGTGGCAGTGGTTCTACTGCAGCATCAACCAACCCGGTAGCTACTTCATCATTTTTTGTTCCTCGAACCACACCTGGTTCACATCGATCTATCAGTTCAATGCTAAAAAAAGTTGAAAAAGAACAAGTTGACAAATTGCTGGCAAAATTTCTCCTTTGGAGTGATATTCTTTTCAGCATTGTAAGGAATAATCCATTTTTCCACCCTGCTCTTGATGCTATTGCAACTGTTGGCCCAGGGTACAAAATCCCTTCTTATCATGACATGAGAGGCCGGATTCTTCAAAATGAAAAGCTTGACTACACCAAAAGATTGGAGGCTTTTTAGGGAATCATGGGCACAAACAGGTTGCATTGTGATATCAGATGGTTGGACTAACCAAAAGGGGAGAACGCTTATAAACTTCTTGGTTAGTTGTCCTAAAGGGACTGTGTTTATCAAATTTGTTGATGCATCTGCACAAATCAAAGATGCAAGAATTTTATGTGATTTGCTGGATGTGTTTATTTTGGAGGTGGGTGTAGAAAATGTTGTCCAAGTCATAATGGTCAATGCTGCAAATTATGTTGCTACTGGTAGGATGCTTATGGACAGGCATCCTACGTTATTTTGGACACCTTATGCTGCACACTGTATTGATTTGATGTTGGAGGACATAAGGAAAATTCCCTTTGTCAAAGATATTGTTGAGTCATCTAAAAGCATTACAAAATTTATATATAATCATACATTTGTGTTTAGCTTGATGAGAAGATTCACCAACAACAAAGAGTTGGTGCGCCCCGCCATTACACTGTTTGCCACCATTTTCATATCTCTTCAACCCCTCTTGAATTCTATGTGGGATGTGAAGAGAATGTTTCTTTCACAGGAGTGGTGTGCTTTGCCAATGAGCCACAAACCAGAGGGAGAGTCCATGTGCAGACTAGTTTCATACTAGGAAGACTTCTGGGTAGGAGTGCAGGAGGTGTGCGCCGTTACTGAACCTTTGGTAAAGGTTCTTCGGTTAGTTGATGGTGAGAAGCCCACAATGGGCTATTTGTATGAGGCCATGGACAGGGGGAAAGAATCCATTCGGGCCTACTATGGTGATAAGGGAGATGAGGGGTTTCAGAGACAACTCCTCCTATGGGGAGTGATTGATGAACGATGGAACAACACATTCCATCGTCCCATTCATGCTGCTGGGATTTTCCTGAACCCCGCATTTTCTTACGCGTGTGGGTTCGCATTTGATGCTGAGATCATGGATGGATTCTTAACTTGTGTCCAGAGGATGGTGCGATCTCCAGCAGAACGTACAAAGATCTTTAAAGAAATTGAGACATATAGGATGGTAGGTGGCATATTTGGCTTTGACATGGCTGTGACTGATAGGACGATTAAAATGCCAGGTATTTTTTAGTTTGTTTCAAATTTCGTTGTCTCTTCAAATTCCATTTTTTTTCTTATGTTTAATTAAAATTTTATTTGTAATTTTGTTGTAGATGCATGGTGGAGAATGTATGGTGCCAGGGTACTCCTTCTGCAAAAGCTTGCCATTCGGATCCTCAGCCAAACATGTAGCTCCTCAGGATATGAGCGCAACTTGGAGTGTATTTGAAAAAATACACAACAATAAGCGCAACAGGTTAACACTTAAAAATTTAAAATATTGCAAATTTCCAAATAAATTTTTGAATTCATTAAACAATATTTTTTTTATAATTATTATTTCATGATCTTTGTACAGGTTGGAGTTCTAGCGACTTAATGACATGGTCTACGTCTACTACAATCTTCGATTGTGGGTGAGGCAACCTGAGAGGACACCTTATATGGAGACCATCTCATTGGATGGGATTGACACCACTGCTACATGGAGGGTTGAGTTTGAGAGGCCTCTCATGAAGTCTGCTGATGATTGGTTAGTGTAGGATGTAGTGGAGGGGGAGGGGTAGGAGGAGGAGGAGGAGGAGGAGGAAGAAGAGTAGGAGCAACAGGAGGAGGTGGTGACACCACCTGCCTAGGCTACCCCTGCCACTAGTAGAGAACGTGGTCTACCTCCTATAGCTCCTATTCCTAGTTCTTCAGCTTCTAGAGCATAGCAGACTCTACTGCCAACTCCACCAGCACCAACAACTATAATATGTGCCGTTTCCTATCTTATCGTATCCAGATTTTCTGAAAATTTGTTGTATCCGTTTTAGTGCAACTTAGTTTTACAGATTCCATTTTGTGGGATTTGAGAGGAGTTCATTGGGCTTCCTTTTGGCCTTTAAACATATGCATGGGTGATCAGAGGACTTTTAGCCCACATGCAACATAAAATACTCCACCTTTCTTCTTATGCCAATGTCCCTTTTGTAGGTCCGATTTTGCTTGAAGATTTTTTTTTTTTGTTTGCCAAAACTCAATGTGGCATGTCAAGTAGGCATGATGATGATCATTTTGAACCACTGTTGAATTTTGGTCACGGAAGCCCTGTGCATTGGATACATGTAGTGCCTTAAAATATGGAATGTAATGAATTATCGGAATGCCATATTGAAGATTTGTTTAATGTTGTAACAAAGCGAAGGAAATGCATACAGACTGTAACACATGACCATGTGGAAAAGACAGGTGTGCTAAAGACATGGGCTAGTTACACAAATGGCTCCTCTAAACAATGTGTCCAGCTAGATCCACTTCAAATCCTCCAATCCTATCCAGGACAAAAGGAAGTGAGAATGGTGAATTGAAAGGATCTGGCATGGCTGACTGTTATAGGCCTTGTATACTATAATACATAATCAACCATAGGTCTTCATGGCCTAAAACTTGCAAATCCTTGGAACTACAATGGTGTTGATCTAAAAAATGCATATAGGTACCTCCTAGTAGGTAACAGGGGGTGATACACTCTACACTACTTTCTTGGAACTTAGAAATAAAGTCCATATCCTTAGAAGCAAAAGGTAATTGCTGCGATGCAAGAAAATGCTCCACTAATAATTGAAATCAACAAACAAAGATCAAGCTGGATGAGAAAAATGCCAGTTGCCTGCCTAAGAAACAAGGCTGGTTTTGTGATGAGGCCAATTATTAATAGAGAAACACACCACTACAAAGCAAATATAAATTCTTTGTTCCCTGAGCTCCAATCCTTAAATATTCAAATTGAAAACCATGATGATCATACCCATGGAGAACAATGATGCTAACAACTAGCTTCTGTGCATTACGTAAACTTCACCTAAGAACAAACAAAGTGGAGACCAAATCAACTACTAACTTGAAGAATGTTGCTGAATTTGTGTAGAAGTTCTCGTCTTCCTCCCGTCCCGTTTGAGGTCGAATTGGCCATTGTCACTCCTTGTTTGGGCTAAATTAAATCTTAGCCTTTAATATCTCTCGTCCTTGCTACCTCAAACATGTGCGATGGAGCTACCTTGAGTCTCATTATATTTATTGCTTTGCAATGGTGGATAGGCTTGTGTGTGAGGGACACATGGTTTGATATGTTTGAGCTACTTGTCATTTAATTACCAATGGGGAAATTATGGTATAGCTTGAGTGGATAAATCACCTTTCAGTCAAAGCTCCCTCATTATCAATTTCATTGCCTTGTTGAATAGTGAATACATGAAAAGTGGAGCTTTCTTGTATTTTTGAAACCTCATATTGTTCTCAAATCAAGATTATGGCAAGTTTATGATTGGTTGGACGTTTTATTGTTCATTGACCTAAGAATTATATTATTCCCCCAAGACAATTAAGCAATAAAGATGCTCTTGTCTTGCTAGCCTTATACCCTGAAGCAATAAGTAAGTTTCTGCCTTGTTGTTGGATGACATTCCTCATCCCCATGCACATGACAATTCAGATTTTCCCTCGGATTAGTGCACTTTCAATCCCTAACATTAGTGATTTCTTGCTGATGTATTTTTGAACCTTTATTTTTGAGTTGATTCATGACTATGTGCTGCTAACACATTGGCTTTCTTTTGAATATAGAATCTGTGTTGTTAATTTTACTCATACTAGATCTGATTTATTTTACCTCAGCAATTATTAAAGCCCCAGGAAGTATTTATCTCAAATGTTTTTGAATTTGCCGAAAAATAAATGCACTGGTATCTTAACTTAAAAATGCAGCGGAAATAAAATGAAGAGATCAATCACACCACAATAGCGAAATTTACATCCAACACAATCTTCCTTCATTAAATTTTTCAGGAAAATTCTGGTTTAGACGCATAAAGAATACATAGAAAAAATACAGTTGTTAGGCACCTGTAAACTTGGCACCACTAGGAAAAAATGGCCTCAAGGAATTTGGCCTTTGGAAATTGAACCACCTGAAACAAATCGGCCCTGGAGAATCAAGCTGTCTCACCAGCAAATCAGCCTCCTTTTCTCCTTGTCTTGTACTACTCATGCACACTAGAGAAATCAGCCTCCCTGGATATGTCAAGTTTCAACCTCCTCCACAATTTCGCCCTCTTTCAGAAACTTGGCCACCTCTTTCCTCAATTCAGCCTCCTTGAATTTCTCATAAAATTCCCTCCTACACTTTTCTTCACTTCTCTTTAGTCTAGTTAAACCTCTAGTTCTAGAGAAAATCTCTTCCCCCATGATTGTTTTCTTCAGCTGCTCCCTTGGGCTTATTTTATAATTTCATTATCCAAAATCCCTAACCCTAATCTTGTAAGTGATCAGTGGCTAGGATTAAATCCTAAGCCTCACTGGAGATCAATGATTGAGATTATATCTAAGTCACTTAAATAATTTTACTATTTATCCTTAGAAGTTTGGCCTTATTGTCCACAACAATTATTTAGATTAATTATTGTACTTTTCCTAAGTTGACCTTAGGAAGGAAATCATAATATCACTTTCTCCAGCAAGCAAGCACCTAAAGAGGCAATCAACTATCTTCTACATGCTAAGACAACAAAGGCAATGTAGAAGACATTCTGAAGCTACAAAAACCAGTGTTGCGAACATCTCGATAAAATCCCGATTTTATCTTGAAATCATGATTTTTTGGCCTAGCCGATGTTTGCTGATTTTTAAAGATATTTTTATGGTATCTTAATTTTGCCGATGTTTACTGATTTTTACCAATTTTTTCCCAATTTTTATGAGTTTTTGGTTTTCTGGACCCTTGCTGATTTTATCCCGATGCCGATGCTGGCAGCATTGACAAAAACTTCAACTACCCTGCACTAGTGCTTCCGTTCTCTCAATTTATTGCAGGTTTTATGGTTTGGTGGTGGTCCCATTCAATGCATCTCTCTCTTATGCATCTGAACGAAAAGTTGCCCTTCAAAGGAGTGATCAAAAAGCCAGAGGAACAATGAAGGGAGATGTACTTCTTTAGGAATCTATCAAAGTCACACTTTCAAAAGATATTTTTGATGTTTCTGTTCTTTCATTTCACACTTCAAGCAAACAACATCTGTAATTGTGTCCTAGCTAACTTAGCATGGCTTGAATGAAAGAATGAGCCAGCCAGTTACTTATGTATAAACCTTGCATTTTTACACTTGTTTTACCTTCTATGTTTCTTTTATAACAAGCTCATAGGTACTACTATCAAGGCTAAGAATAAAACATATTTGTGAGTAAAGTTCTTTAACCTGGTTGTATATCTTGAAGAGATAAGATAAATCACATTCTTCTTCAGGAATGGAATAGAATAGCTGTAGTTTGCATGATTTCTTACTGATTTATTGGCACTACCAACAGACACTGGTATGACTTTGAATACCAGTTCCTTGTTTAACGATAGAATGTTGCATGGAATGATTTAAAAGATATTGGTATAAGCTGGAGTAAAAGTTTTTACATATTTAATTATGCATACTTCATGGATTGATCCATTACATGATACAGATAGGGCCACAGAAAGCCCTCCATGATGCTATGATATTATTACAGTAACATAGAGTGTATTAGAATAATACTATTTTAGTTTAATGCTCATTCTTTTAGTTGTTGCTAATTTTCTTCCTTTAGCAGTTTCTTAGATGAAACTGATTCTTTACATAGAAACTTGATGTTTCTATCTTTGTAAATATCTCTGTATTATTATTGAGTATTGTTACTCAATTAATTCATTTGGAAATCCATATGCGTGTTTCGCACTGTTTTATGGTATCAGAGCCAGAAAAAAGAGATTTCTTGAGAAGTTATTCTCTCTGCATCCTAATCTCTTGAGTTCTTTCGGTCATTCCTTTCTAAGGTCGAGCTCTCTGTAAGCCAGATAGCCTTCACTGTGTCTTAGCTTCGGCTCCGCTCACTGTGATAAAAGCTTACAGTGGTCTATCTCGATACAAAAGTGGATTCTTCAAAATAATTTTTCAGCTGGTTTTTTTTTTGTTTTATTTTATTTTATTTTTTCGTGGCTGCAATCTGTGTAGCGCTGGGGATTTTTCCGTTGCCCAACTGTCAAATTGTTGCTGTATATTAAAGGGTGCACGTCCTGCGTGAGCAATGACGGCGTCATAATGTTGAGAAACGACACAGGCGATCTCATAGCTCTCACAACGCTTTCCGCCACTTGGAATAGGAAGGATACGCGCTCAGATACGAAGTCCCCGTCGTAGGTTCTTTCTCAGAGTAACAGGTACCGCCATTCATAGTACTGGAATGCGAGGGCGGAAAACTGCGGAAAAGGACTTTCGTTCTGTTGGTATCGATATTGGAATCGATTCAGTTTGCCTAGGGTATGCATGAGTGGATTCTTCGGGCGTAAATCGATTCAGTTTTCCAAGGGTATGCACTGACCGGCTCGCACTTGGTAAATCGACGGCGGCACTGACCGGCTCGAATCCAAGCAATTCCTGTATACGTAATCCTCGGACTGTATAAAAACGACGACTTCGTTAACAGTATACAGTATAATCATTTTGGCGTCAAATTTCATTCGAGCTGGCTTTCGGAGCAAGACGCAAGAGACGGCTAATTAAACAATTTACAAACTGAAACCCTTGTATTCAATAACCGGCCCAAAAATTAGTGCATTTTCTCGCACATTATGCTAGAAGCCCTTGGAGCCAACGAGATGAGCAATGCTTGTGCATGATTAACAGAAAGAAAAACATCTAGGGCTCATTTTTTCGGCCCGACAATCGAGCACAGAACCTTTATTCTGAGAAATTACATTCACTATTATAGTTTCTTTTGCTGTCGATATTTTTCAGCCAAAATTTTACTCCATCCAATCGACCTCCAAAATGACGACAGAACTGTAAAATCTGTGCTCTGACGGATTGAAATGCTCCAATAGTTGAAGCTGTGCAGATAAAGACTGGGGCCCGTTACGAGGACGTGAAAGCCGACTGTAGCAGAGGTCATATTGAGGAGTTCGAAATCCATTTCCTCACCTTTATTTGCTGCTGTAGCTTTACTGGAGGGTATGCGTATTAACTCAGGGACATATTTGAGGCCAAAGTTTACTCTTCTATATTGCCAGCCAAGTTCTGTTCATAAAGAAGCCGTGGATTCTGTGTGCTGTTAGTTGAATTTTGTGGGTTAAGGAGCTAAACCTTTCCACTGTTAAAAGGCTGAGTTTGTCACCAAAGGAGGGTCATATTACACCACTCCACTGAACATAATTCTATCAGTCTTCCAGAAACGTACAGATGGCCTCCCTCACCAATTTGATGTTAGAAGGCAATCAACGCTTTAATGGCAGCAATTATAACATCTGGAAACAAAGAATGTTGACCATCTTTGAATACAGGCGTCTTGATCAACTCATTTTGGGCAAAGAAACTCGTCCCGGTACAGCTGGTACCGATCAAGATAAGTTTGATGATAGAAATCGAGAGGCTGTTATGCTTCTCAAGCTCTCTGTGGCTGATGATCAGTTACATCAGATTTCTTCTGGCAAGACATCTGCCAAGATCTGGCAACTGTTGAAAGAACTGCACGAGACATCTGACAAGAGCAGAGCTTTCTTTCTCAAAAATCAATTGTTCTCCATCATGATGGACGAACATATTTCTTTACAGGAACATCTCAACAAGATTCAAGATATTTGAGATCAGCTCGAAGCCATTGGTCGCACCATGGAGGAAGAAGATATGGTAGTCATCACTCTGAAAAGTCTACCAAAATCTTATGAGCACTTCATAGAAACACTCAACATTACCGCCACTAATGTCGATCTGAAGTTTCCAGAATTATGTACCAAACTCATGCAGTAGGATCGTTGGAAACAACAGTTTGGTAGTAGTGCAGCATCAACCCCCTCCGAAAATGCTTGTGCAGCCAAATATCAGTCCTCTCAATACTTTCAGCAGAAAGGTTCTTCTCAGTCTTTTGATCCTGCTAGGAAGAAAAATGTGCAGTGTAATTACTGTCACAAGTTTGGCCACATAAAGAAAGATTGCCGGCAAAGGATTGCTTCTGAACAGAAGAAACAGGGAGGGCTCCATCAGACAACAAATGTTGCAGAACATTTCGAGCATACAGATTCTGCATTCTATGCCTATATGACTAAAAGGTCTTCAGATCATGTTCCATCTTCTGCCTGGTACATTGACTCTGGTGCATCACGCCATTTCTCTCACATGCGTGACTGGTTTATTGACTTCTCACCTTTTAGTGATTCCGTGGTATTTGGCGGAGGTGAACAATACACAGTGGTTGGCAGAGGTACAGTTCAAATCCAGTCTGGTGGCCGCACACTCATCTTCCTGAATGTATACTATGTTCCTGAATGTCTGTCAGTCAGATTATGAGGAACTCTCCTCAGCTTGATGTAGTGTTCAGAGCACACAAATGCTCTATTATCGACAGGGAGACTAGTCTTACAGTTGTTGTTGGCCTAGAAGATCATGGTTTATACATGCTTCTTGACACTGGTGATTCTCCAGAAGTGGCTCTAGCAGCTCGTGTTTCTCCTATCAGCACTCTATGGCATTAGCGATATGGGCACCTAAATATGCAGTATCTCTCTCAGCTTTCTCGGGAAAGACTTGTGTCAGGGTTACCTGATATTCAGACTCAACAATTGGGTGTATGCGGTGCTTGTCAAGCTGGCAAACAACATCGGTCTTCATTTCCGAATGGAGAATCCTGGCGCGCATCTAAGGTACTCCAATTAATTCATGTTGATATTTGTGGTCCTATGAATACATCTTCTATCACTGCTTGCAAATATTTTTTGCTTATTGTAGATGATTTCAGTAGAAAGATGTGGGTATATTTTCTAAAATATAAATCTGATGCATTTAGTATATTTCAAAAGTTTAAAACCTTAGTTGAAAAAGAGTCTAGCTGTAATATCATGACTCTTAGGACATATAACGGGGGGGGGGGAATTTTGTTCTTCTGCTTTTTCCAACTTCTGTGATACTCATGGCATAAAACGCCAGTTCACTACACCCTACACTCCTCAGCAAAACAGTGTTGTTGGACGCCGCAACCGCACGGTTGTTGAAATGGCTCACTCCATGTTACAACACAAGAGTGTTCCAAACAAATTCTGGGCTGAAGTAGTCTTTACTGCTGTTTATCTTCTTAATAGATCACCCACTCAAGCTGTTAAAGGGAAGACTCCCGAAGAGGTGTGGTCTGGCCGTAAGCCTAAGATCAGTCACCTCAAAGTATTCAGCTCAATTGCATATGTTTGGATTCCAGCTGCTAAGCGCTCTAAGTTGGATTCCAAAAGCCAGAAACTCATGATGACAGGGTACAATGATCATCACAAGGCCTATAGACTAATAGATATTGCCACTGGTCGTCTTAGCTTTAGTCGGGATGTGGTATTTGATGAAGACAGAGGATTCTTTCAGTCTTCTTCTTCTGAGCAGTGTTCTACGGATCAACCTCACAGTGTTCTTCTTCCGGTAGGTCCGCCTGATGGGAGGGATGATGCAGCATTAGTGTTTGATAATACACTGCCTGAGCTTCCTCCGGAAAATAACCCTTCTCTTGCTGCTCCTATTGCTCTTGAACCTTCTTCTTCTCCTCCTGATATTGGTTCCTCTACTCTTCGGCCAAAATGGTGGGCTATAACCATTGGTGATCTCAGGGATGATGAACTCCTTGAAGGACGAACTTTTAGACATAAGAGCAAACAACAGTCTATAGTAAACTTTGCTCTTATGGCTAATCTACACAGTATCTTTGAGCCTCAAACTTACTCAGAGGCTAAGGGTACATCTGAGTGGGAACAGGCTATGGACGCTGAATTCCAAAGTCTTCAGAAAAATCACACATGGACCCTTTCTGATCTTCCTGAAGGAAAACAACCCATTAGCTGCAAATGGGTATATAAAGTGAAATACAAAGCCGATGGAACTCTAGACAAGTATAAAGCTCGTCTTGTGGCTCGAGGATTCTCACAGAAGGAAGGCATTGACTATGAGGAAACCTTTGCTCCTACAACCAAGATGAGTACCATACAGCATGTCCTTGCCCTAGCGGCTCAGTTCAAATGGAAAGTTCATCAGATGGATGTAAAAGGTGCTTTCCTAAATGGTGACTTACAGGAAGGAGTCTACATGACACAGCCTCCAGGATTTAAGATTGCCGGTCAAGAACAGAAAGTGTGTAGATTAGCTAAAGCTCTCTATGGATTGAAACAAGCTCCTCGGGCTTGGTACATGAAAATTGATCAGTACCTGACAGATCATGGCTTTCAGCGGAGCCCATCTGATGCAAATCTGTATATCAAGCATACTGGTGATGATGTCTTGTTTGTGGTTGTCTATGTAGATGACCTTATCATTATTGGCAGCTTTGCACATTTGATCCATGGGATCAAACAAGACTTATGCAGAACCTTTGATATGACAGACTTGGGACTTCTTCACTACTGTCTGGGGATTGAAGTTTGGCAGACTGAGAATCACATCTTTCTCTCTCAGTCCAAATATGCCAAAAATCTTGTGGACAGGTTCAGAATGCAAGATTGCAAACCAGCAACGACTCCTATGGAACCAGGGCTCAAACTTTTAGCTCAGTCATCCTCTCCTCCTGTGGATGAAACTTTATTCAGACAATTAGTAGGCAGTCTTATCTATCTTACTGCCACCAGACCAGACATCAGTTTTGCAGTGAGCTACATTTCCCGCTTCATGTCCGCTCCTAAAGTTGATCATTGGATAGCAGCAAAGCGTGTGCTACGATATGTGCGTGGCACTTCTGATTATGGACTCCTATACACTTGCAGTTCCGATCCTATACTCAGTGGTTACACAGATTCTGACTGGGCCGGTTCGGTTGATGATCGTAAATCTACAACAGGGTATGTGTTTAGTCTAGGATCTGGTGCTGTCACCTGGACTAGTAAGAAGCAGCAAGCTGTGGCTCTCTCCTCAATAGAAGCAGTGTATCGGGGAGCAGTTAAGGCATCCTGTGAGGCAGTTTGGCTTCGACGTATGCTTGCAGATATGCATGTTTCCCAGACAGGTCCTACTTCCTTGTTTTGTGATAATCAGGGAGTGCTCAAACTTGCCAAAAATCCCGTCTTTCATGAACGAACAAAATATGTGGAAACTCATTGCCAATACATTCGCCAGCTTGTTGAAGACGGATCCGTTCAGTTAAGATATGTTCCCACAACAGAGCAGCCCGCAAACATCTTCACCAAGTCTCTTGGCCCTGATAAGTTTGTAAAATTCAGGGGGTCTATTGGTGTTGTAAATAGATTGAGCATTAAGGGAGGGTATTAGAATAATACTATTTTAGTTTAATGCTCATTCTTTTAGCTGTTGCTAATTTTTCTCCTTTAGCAGTTTCTTAGATGAAACTGATTCTTTACATAGAAACTTGATGTTTCTATCTTTGTAAATATCTCTGTATTATTATTGAGTATTGTTGCTCAATCAATTCAATTAATTCATTTGGAAATCCATATGCGTGTTTCGCACTGTGTTAGAGTGCAGAGTCTTCCACAAAGAACTTGATCTGATTTAAGATTTAGGGTGTACCATTATATTCTTTTCTAGTTAGTTGATGTAAAACCTATATTTTTGCATGGTTAGGCCATATAAAATGATTTCCGGGATTTCTTGGAGTTCCCTGACAAGGTACCTGTATGTCATCACCTCCTTTAGGTGCTCTTCTGTAATTTCCCTTAATTTTGGGGCACATGTTCCTAATTGCAATTGTCAATTTGGTTCATGGTTGGGCCTCTTTTTTCCTTTCAATTTTGTAGTAAGGTTTTGAGCTGTTTTCATTATCAATGTTTAAGCTTTTATTTTCCATGCTTTATAGACTCTATTACTGCCAAGATTTTGTGACTCAGCATGTGGTTTCTGGTTTTGTATTAGGTTTCTGAATACCATTCACCTATCACAGGTTGTTTGTTGCGGTGTTGGAATTATTAGTATAATTGTGCTTGAGGTGATATTCTTTATTGTTTTATTCTATTGCTAGGCTTGGTTAAGGCTGACCTAGTCAAACTTGATATGTAAGCTCAATCAATATTCCACCAATCACGATAATTTCAATATAAATTATGGCGGTAATATTGCAAAAACTAACTTCGGCGATAATTAACGCTAATATATATTGTGATAATTAGTCCTTTTGAAATTATCACGGTATTTAGGTAATTATCACCTTGTCTTTGTCATTATCGCTTGATAACCAGATTCTTGGTGATATAACTCTCACATTTTAAAAGTGAGTTAGGGGATTGAGCTCTAAGGATATTGTGACTATTTTCCATGAAGCAAACAACGGGAAATTAGTTTTTTGTTTCATTTCTCATTACTCATCTCATGAGATACGTACCCTTATATTTAATGATAATATTAATTTTTTCATCACTTTTACTTGCATTTTTAACATTATCATTAATTGGTTCAAAATTTTTGAGAGTGGTTACTACCTCATTGAATTTCATATGCAGAAAGTAGAATTTTAGATGCCACTCAAAATTCAACAACTTAAACAGTTTTTAGGATTTCAAGATTGGTAGGATCACAATGTTTCTATTGGATTTTGTGATGTATGAGGGTATGGAAATGACATTTAATCAAGAGCACTAAGGCTTGTATGTACCTCTATGTTGGTGGCTTTGATTGTTGAACTCCGCTGTCAAGACCCTAGTAAAAATGTACTCTTCACTAAGACAAAATGATTGGTTAGGCATGTTAAGATTTTTATATAGTATTTTAATGCCTAGAGGGTGATATTGATGATGAGGGTCCCAATATAGACAATAATTTTAATGTTATGTAGCTATTTGTTGTAGCATGTTTTTTTTTTTCACGGGACTCTCGACGCCATTTAGAGACCTCTTTGTTGATGCATTTTTATTCAAAGATGGAATGCACTTGATGTTATTTTTGTTATATGCACCCTCGCTTGCTATATACCTAAGAAACTTTGCATATTTGTGTATAATGGTTTGGCTTTGTAGGATAAACATGATTTATTTTTTCTTTTCAAAATTATTTTATGTATTTTTTGGTTGACCAATCTTTTGGGTTGGTTCTAATAACATTGTTTTTCTTTCGAGAATTGGTTAATAACATTGTTGAAGATGTTGTGACCATTTTTCATCAAGCAGACAGGCAGAAATCCGTTGATTTCATTGCCATGATTCATCTTGTGAGATACATTTATTTTTGTTTTGATGTGATTTTATATCATCCCGTCGTATCTCATGACTGGAGACAAATATCATATTTTAGTATTGATATCTGGTGTGCTATGTGACATCTTAAATATCAAATTTATTTTCATATTTATGTAGCAATGTGTTTGTTTCTAAGTTACCAGAAAATGGATACGGGAAGAGATACGGGTACGGGGTTTGAAACGGATAAGGCAAATTTTCAAAAAATCTGGATACGATACGGCAGGAAACGACACATAATATATATATAATATATATATATATATATTAAAAATAAAAATCTATATTAACATTCATATTTCAGAATCTAAATTATCATCTATGATCTATCATGATTCATGATTCATAATCATCAATTCAAGTTTCAACTTTCAACATATGCCATATGGCATAAACATTCAACATTGCCATCATCATTAACGATTATTACAACATGGACTAAAACTCCTTAGTATCAAGAAAAGTAAATCATGCGCACTTTAAAATATATATACATAATTATAACATTTCATCGAAAGTGCAACAAGTGTTCCAAGTGCTTTGCTACCAACATCAAGGTTACCGTCATTATTTTGATATAATCATATGAAAAAAAAACCATTTGCATCAAATCATGAGTCTATCTTTTGTGGCTTATTCCTTGCTTTATGTCTTCCTCATATCTCCATAATATCTGGTACTCGATAATTCTTGCAAATAAAAGTAGTTTATGGTTGGATTAGCCAATTCTCAAACTCATGACAATAGTTAGCTGGACTAAATATTACTCCAATGACAATCTCTTTTGTTTCATCTATACTTGCAACCATTATTATAATGACATAATATTAAGCATGACTCACCCAAATTATCTTTAAATTCACTTGGTCTAAAACAACTCATTCGTCAAACTTTGACAAATTTTTAAACTTCAACTTTCATGTGAATGTGTCCAGTAATACAACATTCACCCATCATTCTACTAAAAAACCTCTACCATACAATAAATACCCTTTCCACGTGGAGTGACTTAATTTCTTACCAATGTAAATGAAAGAAAACATGAAAATCATTATGAAATTTTTAAATCACTCCAACGAAGTGATTGAAATTTAATCTCTCACTTTTAAAACACTGCACGTGAATGAATAATTAAATATTAAGAATACTCCTTCGATGTATTTGACTCGTGGCAGTGGAGGCAATAGCTGTGCCACGGCTATTCAAATCCCGTGTTGAATGGAATTCCAGCCTCCAGGCCCTTGTTCTTGTGACTATACGTCACTCTGTAACTGTCACAAAGAAAAACACGCTCCCGTAGGCCAACAGTATCCGGGAAAATTTTCGTACTTTTCATAGCCTCGACATTATCTATTAATTCGTCTCCACTTACATGATACGGAAGGCCAACATTATTTCGAGATTTCCCTGCCAAATGTACGAAGTTAACACACAAATTTATCTTTATCTGAACACATTTCTCCAATGCAACGACGCCAGTAACTTTCTACAACAGGCTATGATTCCTTTGTGCATTTCTCCAAGGCAGTATGGCGGGCCTCCCTCACAGGGGCTCCTCGTCTACACGGTCACAGTCCCTGCTCCTTTTATTTTCACGTTTCTTTTTACAGCAGCGCGACTGTAGGTGACATACACAAACATGCAGTTCTTCCTGTGGAAAGGAAAAGGAGAAAAATACACTATTTTCATAAACACACACAAATTTTTATTTCATAAATCTCTCTCTCATACATCCACCCACGGAGCTGGGATTTGGATTTTCACACTCATTACAATGATTTACAAATTCCAACTTAACTGGCCTTTTTCCAACTAACTCACAGTTCATTGAATGCCGCATAATAGGGTGGGTAAACGTGACCATACGTATCAAAAAAAGCTGAAACGTATCCATTTTTGTTGAATGGGAGGGTTTTCCAATGAATACGCCTGGAAAACGGCTTTAAAAAACCCGAAACGTTTTGGCATCCACAAAAATGTATTTCAGCCGGTTTTTTGCCGTTTCTGGGGTGGAAACGTATCAGAAACGGAAAACGGCGTTTTTGCCCTGTAGGGAGCCGTTTCCGGTAACTTAGGTTTGTTTGATGTTTATGCTCTTTAGAAGTGAAAATATTGAAAAAATGATTATTTTTGTTACTTGTAGCTTTTTTTTGAAGTTTCTTGATAATTTCTGATATTACGCACAATATTGCTGATAATTTATATTTCGGACCGCTCACGATAAATTGCTGATAGCTTCAAATTTAAAATTGTTCTTAATAACCCTGTTGGGGAGTGTGTCCTTGTTGAGTTGGCCCATAACTCCCTCTTGAAGGGACACCTCACTTCATTTGTGTTATATCAACTCATCTTGTGATTGTATTGATCTCTTTTATAAAATGAATCATGCCCAAGGCATGTCTATCTTTATTGTTCTCTTGTGCTTGACATTTCTTTCTTTTATGTGTTCATGGATTTCTTGTGTGGCACACATGGACTGGGATGTATTTGTATTTTTCACTCTCTTCAGTGCACCAGGGCCATTTCCTTTTAGCACATTTGTGGTTGAGTTATTTCAAAATTTGGGTTTGTTTAGGTTTCTTTGATTCCCTATATTCATTTGTGAACCTCAACATGGTATCATAGTAGGTGTGAATCTTGTCTCAATTCTTTTGGCTGATCCTAAAACTATCGGCAAGTGACATTATATCTCCAGTGCAAAACTGTGTTTTTCTTGGATCATCATTTTATTTGTGTTCTCTTGTTGTGTTGGCCCATAACTCCCTCTTGAAGGGATACGTCACTTGAGTTATGTGATATAAACTCATCTTGTGATTGTGTTGATCTCTCTAATAAAAGTATTATGCCTAAGGGAATGCATATCTTTGTTGTTCTCTTGTGCTTGGCATTTATTTCTTTTATGTGTATTTATACATTTATTGTGTGGTACACATGTACTTGGATATATTTCTCTCTCTCTCTCTCTCTCTCTCTCTCTCTCCCTGTTTAATGCACTAGGGTTATTCCCCAAAACCCTCCTCGTTGGAAAGCATCTTGTCCAAAGGAGGAGGATTCTTTGATCATTTGGGTCTCTTTGCTTGTTCAGACAATTGGCTTGTAAATCTCTCCACCAAATTGTGGTTGGGCCACCCTCCTTTTTTGCAGCATTGTATAGGTGTGGGAGACTTGCCATTTAGGGGGGGACATTGTGATACAATAGCACCACTCTGTGGTCCCTTCTTAGCTTTAAAGGTGGTTGCTTCTTGTGTTCCATCTCTTTTTTTGCAGCATTATATAGGTGTGGGTGACTTGCCATTTAGGGGTGACATTGTGTTACAATGGTACCTCTCTGTGTCCCTTCTTAGCTTAAGGTTGGCTGCTGGAATTCGTGGTGTAATCTGTACATATAGCCGTGACTTGTGTCATTATTATTTGCAATTATGGCTAAGGCCTTATCCTTTATCATCTTATTGTATTACCAGGTATGGTTAATGTCGACCTACTTAAACTTGATATCTTGCGTCAATAACTCTCTTGGGGTGCGTGGCCATGTTCTGTGGGTCCATAACCCCCTCTTTTGTTTTTCTTGATCTCTCTTATGCTGTCTTATTTGTAAGGGCACCTATATCTTCGGTGTTCTTTTACACTAGGTGTTTCTTTCATTTATGTGTACTTGTGCATTGCTTGTGTAGCACACCTGCACTTGGGCATATTTGTCTGTCTGTTTCATTGTGCTTGGCATTTCTTTCTTTTCTGTGGTTATCTCCCTCTAGCACACTTGTGGTTGTGTTACTGCAAAATTTGGGTCATTCACATTTCAGACCTATTATGCAATGCCCATCTTCAGGATGGAACACTCGGTTAAGAGAAAGCCAGTTGGTGATGGAGCATATGGGATAGAGAAGTCACTCTATTTACATGTATTAATGCTGCACCGTTGGAAATTATGATATCAGCCTCTCAATGTTGGCTACTATTTACTCAATTACTGAAAATATCAAAGGTTGATCTTTTGAGTTTCTGAATAAGAGGCATTTACGTTTCACCAAGTTTGAGTCCGTCTCCATGTAAGGCACTATTATGTTTTTTAATCTCTGTTAATTTGGTTATTCTTCATTGGAGAAATGCTCAACCTTGGAAACCACCTTAGCATCATCCATTAATTTAATTTGCTTAGTTTTATCTGAAATTTGAATGCTTTGCAATTGCTGGCCTCTCATTGCAGTAATGATTGATACCCACATTGTGTTCTTTCAAGTTTCAACCTTTCTTGCATGATTGACCAAACTCTCAGCCATATATTCTCCCACACAATGAAGAAATTGGGTAAATACCCTCTTGTTGTCTTGTATTGACTGAGTCTTTTCAGTGACTAGCATATCTCTTCAGGTGCTTGTGGGTGCCAAGGCGACCTGAATTTATTTCCTTTTTAACATATTTGCATTTTTATTAGGGGCACAATGATGTAAGGCAGGTAACTCTAGGATTTTCCGTATTCTTGTTTCTTTGTATATCATGTTGTCTCCCATGAGCCTTATTGACATTGTTAATTATTTGTTTCTTGTGGTATCCATTGACCTTGAAAATTGCAGATAACCATTTTGTTTCCTGATTTAGATGGTTTTTAGCTGATATTGTGATTGCTCAAGTGGCAAGAGTGAAGTTAATGTGAAATTTTTGTGCAATATGGGGGTGAGAGTCAGCATGCAGATATCTTTCTGTATGTGTTTTTCTGTCTATATTCTTAATGGGCTGGAGATCCATTGTTTTGTTTATGCTTTCAGAGTGGTTGTTAAGATGCGTAAGGAATACATCCAGTATTTATTTACCATGTCACCAGGTCATGTTAATGTTATCAATAAATGTCTTCCACACCTTAGGTTTGAGCAGAGCAGTATCGATGGATATTTTCTTAAAGTCCTCCATGTATTGGTTACTTACATTGGAGATAAATGGGAGCTGATAGCAGCACCCTCTATTTGTTTGTAAATTTCCTCACTAAAATCTAGTATTCCAAGTAAAGTCTACCATTTCTGGTTCCATGATGCCTTTGATGACATCTGGTCTCATTTACTGGAAGTTTGGTGAATAGATATACTGCATCAGTGCGTTGGAGTTTATGAAAATGTTTTCCTCTTCCATTTAAGATGTTTGATATTTTCAACAAAGTATGCTGGTAGGCTGGTGACCCAGTTGTGTTTACTATGCACCACAATGGAACTCCTTATGAATCTTGGGTAGACCATACATGTGGGACATAATGGTGTTGCAGCCAATTTGTTCTTTAAGATATATTCAAGGGAGGAAGACTTTTCAGCATTTCGACTACTTTTGAATTAATATGTGAGATCTCTCTCTTTCTCATTGTTCTTCACCGGCTGTGTTTTTCTTAATTGAGCGTTCCATATTGAAGATGGGCCTTACATCAGAGGCTTGAAATGTTGTTGACACTAAGCATATGCAGGTCTTCCAAAAACATTGCTGCATTAGGTTTTTTTGTCTAATGAAATTTTTTTGCAGACTGTTATTCACTTAATTTTGGGTACTGTCCATGAAGTTTTTCAATTTTGCCACATACGAAGACTTTTAAATTTTAGATGCAAATTCATTTATAGATTTTGCACTAATTCTGTATGATGGATGTTTGTCCCATTTTGTTATATCTTGAATACAAACAGTGTACATCATCTCAGCACAGTCTTCTGTTAAAATTTTTTAACCTACCTGTACTACTGTAGATGCAATTTTTTAGGTTGATACATTAATTCCTAGTTCTAATGCAATGATATAAGAGTGTTACAAACTAGTTAAGTTATAGATATTTTGGAACTGCACTCAAGGATGGAACCTTCAATTTTATTTATAGATGTTTAAGTTGTTTTTAGTTTCATATTTCTTTGGATAATACAGATTGAAATTTGAAAGCTCTGTGACTTGGTAGGTAATTGCAAGATGATAAACCTTTAAAGATTGCATGGCGGTTTCTTTTTAGTTCTGGATTCCTACTTTCTTCTTGCTTTTGTGTCTACAGTTTCGGCATCTTGCAAACAAAATTGGCAACTTGGAGAGGCCATTTCTCAAGGAATTTTTTCCTCGTTGGGTGGAGTCTTGTGGTTGCCCAGTTTTGAGGTCTGTTCTTTTTCCATTTTTGGCCATCATAAATTTATGGGAAGTTAATTAAATGTTCTGTTGTAGGCAGTTTACCTTTATTTTCAATTTTGTTATTAGGATTGTTAGATGCCTTTGCTATAGATACTGATCAATATGTTATTGT
Source organism: Pinus taeda (assembly GCA_000404065.3). Lineage (NCBI taxonomy): Eukaryota > Viridiplantae > Streptophyta > Pinopsida > Pinales > Pinaceae > Pinus > Pinus taeda. The sequence continues at coordinate 203,467 of APFE030036843.1, read as the reverse complement.
CTTTGAAAGGATGGGATTATCCTACAACAAGCGGCGTAATATGATTGAGTTAGCTGTATTGCGGGGATGTACATCTAATGTGAGTTCAAAGTCAGCACCTGGTAGAGGCACTGTTAGTGGTGAATTTCAAGCAGGTGATGATGGATGGCCAGGAATGATGAGTGTAAGGGTTTTTGAACTTGATGGTATGTATGATCATCCAAGCTTGCCTATGGCTGGAGACACCTGTCAGTTACTAGAAATACAATGTCATTCAAAGCTTGCTGCTCGTCGTATTCAACGCCCGAAGAAGGGTGGCAAAGGTGATGGGTCAGATGATAATGGAGAAGTTACAGCAACTTTAGACTCACGAATGGGGTAACTGTCCTTTCTGAGGCTTCAGCTATATGCAGTTTGAGATTAACCATCGATTTTGCTTTTTGCCCAAATTTTAAATGTCTTTCCTTTTTTTCCTAAATGTCTTTATCTGACATGGGTAAAATTCTCTGTGGCTACTCTGCAGATTAGAATCTCCATTGCTGTGGTTGCGGGCAGATCCTGAGATGGAGTACTTGGCACAGATACAAATCCATCAACCTGTGCAGATGTGGGTAAGGTTTAACCACCATAAAAAAAATTACACTCATAAATTATTTGATGGTGATTTGGAAAAAGTTAAGATTACATACATCTTTGACCAGGCATCAGGTTTCAGAACTGGCAAAATGCCTCAATGAGCTGCTTACCTGAACCATCAATAAAGTCTGTCATGTATAAGAAAATATCATGTATTATAAATGGAGCCATATATTATATACATAAATCGAGACATTATAAAATCTAATGCACAGAATTAGATGTGTGGCATAGGTTTGATTAACATTATCTCTATTAAGCAGGCCAGGAATCTGTGATTGAGTCCCTAGGTTGTGTTGGGAATCACGATTGCCGTTAGACTAAAACCCGCAGGTCTTGGTCAACGATCACATCACCAAAGATAAGGATCCATGAGAGGCAGTTAGTTGATGTCACGAAACACACAGGGACTGTTGACATATCCAATATCCAACAATTTGCCCCCAACGCGAGCTGGGTGTGTATCGAACTCATGGCCTACACTCTGATACCACTTGTTGGGAATCACGATTGCTGTTAGACCAAAACCCGCAGGTCTTAGTCAACGATCACATTGCTAGAGATAAGGATCCATGAGAGACAGTTAGTCCATGTCATGAAACGCAGGGGGAGCGTTGATTTATCCAATGTCCAACAGGTTGGCTAGTGTAACCTATTTGCTAAGAGGATGGAGCTTAACAAATACTTTGTTGTGAAGTATGCATAAAGCATTCAACATACATATGAAAAAACGTTTCTTAAAGCCATCAAAATCTGCCATATCTCTTGTTGACCATAGAAAGTATATGACTGGGAGTCAGAGGGCAAATTAAATGCCTTGATCCAACTTCTCACAAAATCACGGGTTCACTGAAGGGGATGCGTTCCAATGCATGGCTGTAGAAGATGCTATCAAAGACTTGGATGAAACTTGTTTCCCAATTGTCTTGCCAACTTGAATTGCCACAAAATGTGTTTGGTATAAAAAATCATATCTTAGGTATATTCAAAAGCCTAAGGTTTTCACCTTGAATGATGATAGGAAAGCAAGAGATTTCTAGAGACAGAAAACATTTGTCCACACAAAAGGGCACACATACTACAATCTCTACTGATAGAAGATAAACGTTGTGGAGGATCCTTGGAGATAGGTTGATAATACATCTTTGATTTCTTTGATGCCATATGTTCCCTTCCGCTATGAAAAGTTTTCACAAAGTTATTTGTAACTTTTGTCTCATTCTCAATGACTAATATTTTGTCAGTGTCCGTATATCTAGGCATTGAAAAGGACATCACAAGTAGTTCTTCTCTTGCTACCTACATGTGTCTTTAATATATATATATTTTGGAAACGGGGAAAAGCGATATATATATATACACACACATTATCATTTATTACATTTAAAGTTTAAAAATTATGATTAAATTTACATCACATTTACTCATGAATGATCACATAATGAAAATAGCAATATCGGAATATCCAAAATCAACCTTTATTATATATCAAAATCTCAAAATCAACCTTTATTATATTTATGATGCTGCAAATACAATAAAGACTATGAGGTTGCAAAAACTATAAAAACAAAACACCACTGCTCTCTTCCTCTTTTCTCCTTTGCTAAAATCGTCTGTCTCTAAGAGAAACGACTTGTTCAATTGTGTGATGAGGGAATGAGGCGAGACTCTTTTTATAACATGAGAGAAGCATCTAGAAGCATCCACAAGATATTTTGTTCGCCCATTCAAAAACTAGAACTGAAAAAACAAAAAAAATAAATAAAAGAAAAATCACAATATGAAGTGGAAACTCCGTTGTACAGCCTGGAAACTCGTTTCTGGCCGTACTGGCCATGTTTCCTGAGTGGGAAACTTGCCAGTACGACCGGAAACTTGTTTCTAGGCCGTATGGTATGCATATCTGTTTCGTTTCCTGGCTGAAATGGACCTGGGGGCAATGTTTCCTGCAACATAGCTTTAATATCTTTTTATCCTTGTGCTTATCTTTTTTATATAATTTTCTCGTCCTTGTATTATTTTTATTATTATTTTACCCTTATGATCAACATATGTATATGTTTTTCTTGGGAGATGCATATGGCACTCTCCATTTCACGGCAACTTACATGTAAAGTAGATTTGGAGTTAGTTTAAGTTTTATTTTATACTATTTCAGTTCTATAATAAAATTTTTGCTTGAATTTCAATTTTTCCAAGTCTAGATTTGCAAGTCAATTCTTAAAAGTTCAAGACAATATGTTTTTAGTGCTTAGCTAGATGCTTAGCTTTGCTTTTACTTTTAGCATCAATGTTATCAGAGCCGAACCGGTCGACCCCAAAACCGACAATCAGATTGGAAGTGCAAAAGATATGACAAAAAATTTAGTCAAATAAAAAATACATAAAATATTTAAATTTGAAAGAGCATATATATATATATATTCATGTGCATCCATATGAGTCTAAACCATTTCTAATATGCAAAAATTCTCATTTATATAGCAAGTAAGAGTGCGTATAATTGTCACTGGGGTGTAGCTCAATTGGCGATTGTCGTGATATGAAGTATTGTGTAAATAGAGAGATCCAAGGTTCAAATCCCTCAGAATAGTTCGATCTATGGAGAGGAGGACAAATCGTAGGCCCTAGAGGTATAGTGGTAGCGACCGTAATTGACCTCGTGTCACATGCGTATGCGATTGACCCAGTGGCCTATTTCTTTGGGTACAAAAAAAGAGTGCATATAACCAAAATAACACTTAGTGTAGTACATCTCGAAACCATAAATACATCAACAAAATGGCTTTAGATGGCCTTTGGTGTAAAAAAAATCATGCTACAACAAATATCTACATATCAGCAAAATCCTATCCTATATTGGGATTCTCATCATCAATACCATCCTCCAAGCAGTAAAATAAGATAGAAAAAGTTTAACATATCAAATAGAGGGTTTTGTTTGAGTTATGGGTACATTTTTACAAGGGTCATGATAGAGGAGTTGAACAATCAATGCCACTAACATCAAGGTACATAAAGGGCTTGGTGGTCTTGATTAAATGCTATTTCCATATCCTTATGGACACGACCAGAATCAAATTGAACTGATGCAATTCCCCAATCATGAAATCCTAAAAACTATTAAGTTTGCCAAATTTTGAGTTGGCGTTGAAATTCTACTTTCCCCATATGAAATCCAATGAGGTTAGAGGCACCCTTGAACATCTTGATTCAATTAATGGTAATATTAAAAATTTTAGATTATAACATTGCCACTAATCATGTAGCATTAGTAGGGCCCTACGGTTGAGTATTAGGCTGCCCCACTCATAAATTATTGTTTTCTTAAAAAGAATTTACATTTGGAGGGTCCTTGGCTGCATTGTATAGAACTAGTCGATTTGGTGAAAAAAAACCAATTTGGTACTAGGATGATTTGGTACTAGGATGACCATTTCCGGTTTTCTTCCACGTTTTAGACTAGTTTGTGGCAGAAAACAGTCGGACCAGCCAATTCAACTCATTCAGGTCTAGTTTTGATAACAATGTGTAGCATTGATCTAGGAGTCCCTTTCACATTCCCTTAATGTATTCAATAGAGTCTGGAATTTACTTGTTAGTCCCTTTGACTACTTTTGTGTTCACCTATTGGACATTAATAAAATTATCTTATCTTATTATGAAGTTGTGTCTATTCTACTTATATATTGCATGTGTTACAATGTGAATAATAGACTTACGTTTATGCCAAACCCCAACTGTCCAAGTTAGACATGCTTCTATTTGACCACTTTGAATTTGCATTTGGACTTGATAGAATGGATGAACTACATTGTCATGATATTTCTATCAAGTTATCAACTAGTTTCATATATGTCTCTCTCCATGGTTATGGATTATGTTTATGTGCATATTGCATTTTGCCAACATGTTAAACCCTTTTGTTTGGAATCCCTTGCCTTCGAAACTATATCATGTTCAGTGTGCTGGATGGCGATATGAAGTGACAAATACTACTACTTGTTAGATCGCAACTATTCATGGAGCGTCTATTGTTTTTTAGAGGAAATGGGTGTAGTCTACTTGCCATGCCTTTTAAAATATTTTCGAAATGGAAGTGCCTTGAATTTCGAATTTTTCTACATTGAAAACCACATTTGCGAAAAGTGAATTCAACCCTAATCCCATATTTGTGCCTTGTATGTTGAATTCTATATCATTAATCACATGTTGCCAAGCTGCATCACCACCATGAGCCTTAGTTATCTACTTACCTTCTAGTGCCTACTCCTTGAGGATGGTTGCTAATTAACCTTGTACTACCTTTATCATTTTATGGTTGAAATGTCTGTAGATACTAGCTACACCCCATGGTGGATGGTAGGTCCCATTCTTTTGTCTGCATGCACCTTACAATAGATCATGTCTCTTAACAATTTCTTTTAATTTACTACACCTGATTCATTTTTCTACCCCATGGTGGACCCTATGATTCAAGAAGTGGTTCCTTAAATCTCTGTTACATTCATGAAGTCAACTCTTAATCTCAACAACATCTCAATGACAAATTCCATTTGACACCTTGATTCCTCTCTAAAATTTCTCAATGAATGGCATATCATTGCAGATGATAAATTATCAGAAACATCAACAACTTATCAGGGTGTAATACTTCATGGATGATGATAGGCTACACTCTCTTGTTTGCATACACTTTACAATAGATCATGGAAATACCAATTGTTTTTATTTGATTCACCTGACGTACCCACCCTTCTTTTGACTCACATTAATAGTGGCCTTTTACCTTGGTAGTCACTCTCAACTAGCGGACCTATGGTTCCATACTTTTTTTGTGAACACCCATATTCTAGTGGCATTATCCAATATCTAACCAAAAGACTTTGAGGTGTAATCGATGACTCATTGTAACAAAGATGAAATAAAAGTTGTAATTGTTCATCGTTCTCTCTGTCCTTATTGCAATACACAAATTACTCATCTCTGTAGTCTAGATGCACCACTTGCGTCCAAATCTGTGTGTGATCCACAGTCCCTCAATGCCTTTTCTAATCACATCTCTGGCGTTGGCATCTCCACTTGTCGGAAAATTAAGTATGGCAGCGATCTTAAACAATTTTCTTTTATCCTTGATAAAAGCTTGTGAACTTATATTATCTTCTTGTGTTCTTTATTAGATTCTTTTCATTAAACAATTATCAAGAGCATAAACCATGAAGATCATAAAGGACAATGGACACAAAATATAGACTCCAAGCTAGGGCGAGACCCCTTGAAGGTGAAAACCTAGAAATAATATCTTCTCTTCTTATAGAATTTGCTTCAAATGAGTACACGAAGACCTGAAACCCTAGACGAAGTCCTCCTACAAGCACCAAGTTAGCCCTTCAAGAATTGTTTCCTCAAATAAGATAAAGCTAACAAGGTCAACAGAAGTCAAACTCCTCTCAATTTGCTCCAAACTTAGATTTCACCCCCTTGAATCAAAATCTCGACCTCCTGCAACGGACTTGCAACTTCAGTGTCCTTGCAACTTTGATTTTTCGCACATGTGAGCTAGTGTAGGGCACATTTCTCTTCTTTTGGACTTCGCTTTCTTCTTCTTCTAACCTTGACTTCTTTCCTTACTTTTTTTGCTAATTTCGCTCCTCCTCCTTCAAGAGATCGAACTGCAGATGTGTGTGTCAAATGAGGTCGATCTCCTCTTATTTATAGTATTCACATGAGGTTGACTTGCCTTTGACTAGGGTTGACTTGGTCTTGGAGGAATATTTGTCTCTGTAGACTCAATTTATATCTTTTACAGGTTAAAACTTGCCCAATAGGGTCTTAAACAATTGATAGATACTTTCTTGACTCAAGAAAAATATTCTTTTGACATGACAAACCCTAGAAGCATGAAGAACATGCTTTACCTAGATGACCATCAAAATCGAACATGAAAACCATGTTTAAAAATAACATATATATATATATATATATATATATATATATATATATATATATATATATATTTAATTTTATTTTATTATAACATAAGATGTACATAATGATTTGAGTACATTGACAATTATGAAGACCGAAACTAGTTACATTTTCCAACACTCCCTCTTAACTAGGGAGGTATTCATAATTGTACACTGCATACAAGGTTATTCTTAAACTGAAGAGTTCTATAGGGCCACTCTGTCATCAATCTTTGAGCTTCAACATCATCTGCACATCTCAGGACCAAACCTTCTGGGTTTATCCAATCCAAACCTCTGTGAATCATACAGTACCATGATGCTTTCAACCTCGAAGCTCTTCTCTTGTGATAAACCAAATGATCCGAATATGTTAAGTTCTTCAAATAGTCAATAATGTCTGAATACCATGAATGTTGCTCTAACTCTTCCATCACCACAGATACCATCTTTGGACCACCTTCTTCTTCGTTCATGCTTAAAGCCTTCTCATTCCCTTTTGTAAGCATCTTGGCCAATCCTTTTCCCTTAACCAATTGAGTCGGCCTAATCTCCATTTCATATTCTTGGATTCTGGATACCCACTTTCCTTTGATACCCAAACAATCCAGTTGGGCCATCAATCATCATGACCAACATTGTCATCATAGTAAGGCCTTGAGAATCTCTTTCTTATGCAAAAGAAATATGTTGGGAGGCTTTACATGAGAAACCACGCTACCTCTTTAAGGTATATACCCCATCCAGATGTTCACTAGGTATGCCCTTTTAGGACTATTCTTATCTTGGATTCCCAATCCTCAAAGAATATCAATCCTCTTCGACCAGTCTTGTCTTGGGTACCCATCCAACCCTTAGAGAGTGTCGGTCCATTTCCTATCTTGGATTTTTCTGTCTTCAAGGAAATCATAGATGCTTGTCCAATCCTCCATTCTCCCCACATGGCCTTCACTTAGATGTACGAATGTTAGTCCTAGCCTAGTACATGACACACGAAGAAGAGAATACGAATGTGATGCTTATCATCACCTCCTCTCAATTAGAGAGAAGATCCCTATTCCCACTTGTTTGGGGAATAGATCCTTGCTCCTTCGCAAATATTAAGGAGACTTCCTACTCCCTCTAAGCAATTGAGGAGATTCTTTTACTTCCTTTCAAGTCATAATCACAAGCTTTATAGCTTGTCTTCATAAATGTATCAACTACTAGTTCTTCATGGGGATAGCTGCATGGCTCCCTCTTTCCTTTACATCTCATCATGTTGAGCTTCTTTCTTCTAGGATTTTCTGAAGCTATTCTGCCTTCAATCTTGTGACAGGGTTCAACCCCTCATCCTTACATATCACTTTTGTCTAGTTATCATTAATAAAGGCATTATATTGAGCCGTATAAAACTTCAAGTTAGTCATAACTTCTTCTAAACATGAAAGTGAACATGAACATCAAGGTATATTCTTACACTGCTACCTTTCAATCCCAAGATGATGATGTAAACATCTTGATTGCATAGTTGCCAAAACCATATACTCAATCCATTTGTTCTTTGAATTGAGTTCAACACCAATAGTTGAACTTGCCTCAACAATGATCATGTAGTCCTGCAATATCTTTCCAGGCAACAAAACCATATGTTAACAAGATAACCAACATCAAAATATTAATATTAGACTTACCTTATCATGATGGCCCCTTTCATCAAAGTATTTACTTACTTGAGTCCTTTGAGATCAACATCCTTTTGTATGATCCATCTCCATAAGAATCTTTCTCAGTGTATTCATTTTAATCAGAGTGCCCATGGATCGAACATGATTACCAAGCTAAAATATCTTCCTTGGAGTTGTCATTGTTAACTCCTTTTCTTTCTTTCAGAGACTATGCTCTATTAGGATATGCCGAGACATAGGAAATAATTAAGTATATCTTGGTCTAGTGTATAGTTAGGTAAAGTGTGTTTCTTTAGTATGTACTTTTTGTAACTTACAATCCGACGGTCATGATACCTTCTAGACATGAAGTGATTTGAAGGTTCATTCTCTCCTCGGTATTACCGACACTTGATCCGTGGCTTAACACCCGATTGGTCCATGATCTCTATTTAAAGAGCATGGAGGGTCATTTGTTAGGTGACCGTTCATGAGAGAAGCTTATGTAAATTTTCTTTCTTTTACATTAATAAATTGCCTGAAGTGGCCATGTTGGCTCAGGCTGTGGACTGTTTCCCTCTTCGAGGGTTTTAACCACATCAAGAATACTGATTTGTTTTTGTTTGTGAGTGGTGTCTTTTGGTGTTCTATCTAAGAAACTTAACTTGTAAATTCCTACATGGTATCAGAGCTATTCGAGGGCCGCATCCATTGCTGATCCAAATCCTAAGCCGGTACAACTGCATTTGACTGTCGTTTCCTAGATCTATTGTTTCTGGTCGCTTTTGGGCTGAGAGCACTGCTTTATTGTGTTAGGAGCATCTTATCTAGTTAAGAACCCTTTTCGTTTCACGCGAAAAATGTTTTCGGTAGCCCTAGCTATGTCATGTTTAAGATCTTGAGGTATACAATCTTTATTTGCAATTATAGTTATTTATCTCTTTGTTTATTTTAGTTTATAGTCCTCTATATATTTTTTTTATTTTACCATATCTATACCTTTCATTTCTGTGTACGCTGTTTTCCTTGTGACTTTGTGTGATCTGGGCAAACCAAAAATAGAAGGAAGTGTTTTTCTCATGCGTATGCTCTTTTCCACCGCGCCTTAGTGTGATCTCAGAAAATCAGAAACATTGAGAAAAATATCTAGTTTTCGGTCAAATCTAACTTTAACCTGTAAGGCTTGGATTGCTTTTGCTTGTTAGTTTTGGGTTGTGTGGTTTTTTTGTTTTGTAGGCAAAAATGGGGTTTTCAAGTAAGCACACATTCCAAAGCTTTGGTGAGCAAAAAAGAAACCTCTTCCTCCTTTTGAAAATTTACTAACTTTTTAAACTAGCTCACTTGGTCCAAAGTTACTTTATGAGAATAGAGGTCTTGGGTTCAAGTCTTTCTTTTTGTTGAGTTACTTTTTCAAAAAACACATGTAACTTATGTTTTAAGGTTACTTTATGTAAACGTGTTCTCACTCGTTATAAAAAGTGAGTCATTTATAATTCCAAAGTCTCTTTATCTTTTATTTAAGTTACAATTTAGTGGATAGTTCATAAAGTACGATTGTAAAAATGACTTTCACTTATTTATAAAAGTTGGTCACTTAAAGTAATCTTTTTTTAAAGTGAGCTTATCAAAAGTGCACTATTGTTCAACCGATGATCAAGTTGCAAACATCTTTATAAAGGCTCTCACAGAGGCGAAGTTTACTAAACTTTGATTTATGGTTGGAGTTCAAGAAGTTGTCACTAAGTGGGGATAGGCTCTAATGTCTCCTTCCTTCTATTGTGTCATCTTTGTACATCTTTCAATCATATCCCAAGTTGTTCTTAAGGGGGAATGTTAGGATATTCCGACACATAGGAAATAATTAAGTATAACTTGGTTTAGTGTATAGTTAGGTAAGTGTGTTTCTTTAGTATGTACTTTTTGTAGCTTACAATCCGATGGTCACGATATGTTCTAGACATGAAGTGGTTTGAAGGTTCATTCTCTCCTCGATATTACCAACACTTGATCTGTGGCTTAACTCCCGATTGGTCCATGATCTCTATTTAACGAGTATGGAGGGTCATTTGTTAGGTGACTGTTCACGAGAGAATCTTATGTAAATTTTCTTTCTTTTACATTAATAAATTGCCTGAAGTGGCCTTGTTGGCTCAAGCTGTGGATTGTTTCCCTCTTTGAGGGTTTTAACCACGTCAAGAATACTGGTGTACTGATTTGTTATCTGTTTGTGAGCGGTGTCTTTTGGTTTTTTTATCTAAGGAACTTACCCTATAAATTCCTACATGCTGGATGTTGATCAATATTGTCATATTTGTGCCATGCAATCTTTTGTGAGAGTCTTGATATTTTGCCATTACAAAGCATGTCAAATTTTTTCTTTCGAGCATCATACAACCATGTGGAAAACTTATGGAGCAAACTTTTATATCCAACTACTACAAGATTATTGTAGATATGAACCTTACCGTCGAGAAGCGTTATGCATACCTATGATTCTATACAATCATCTAGTCATCCTTTCTTGAACAAGCTTGCTTCTTACACCTGTCGAAGATAGGTTCCTCTTTCCAGAAGTAGAGAGATTTTAATTTTTGTCCTTCATACTGCAACTTGACCATCTACATTCCTTCATCCAGATGGAACATATACCAGTCATGTCATAATGCTCTTACCAAGAACCTTCCAAAATGACGATTCTTATAGGTACTTGATGATCCCTTTTTCCAAAATGACTACCTCTACCATTGTGTTAGAAAGTGATTGGATGAACTATAATATGCAAGATGGTCCTGTTCTTCTCATTCTTGTAAGCTAGATGATTTATATCAAAGCAACTTATCATGTAGACTCTAAATCTTCTATTGCCATATGCTTTCTTTTATGATGCCATGCTTCATAGAAACAAAAAATTTCTAAAGAATCTAACAATGCATGCTACATTATTCATGAACTCATTAGCATCAATTCCTTTAAGGTCCTAACAGTTCCCTCCTTCCATCATGCTCATCATTTTCAAGGAGTCATCAATAAGCATGACTGTTGCTTTGTTTTTGACACATTCCTTTTCTTCTAATTTTTTCCTTCTTTCCTTGGACTTCTTGACCTTTGCAAGTAATTTTTGGCTATGGTCCATTAGATGTAAAATTTCCTCGTCCTTTTCTGTTAATTTTTGTTCTGGTTTTGCAAGTTTTTCCTCTCATTCCGTCATTTGCATTAGTACATCATCTTGACATTCTTCCGAATTAAATAATTTGCCACATGTTGGACAACATAATTCACAATTTTTATGAATCCATGGATATTCAATGTATGTTATACAAAACAAACATTTAGTCCAAAATAATGATTGTTGTGTGGAACTCATGCTTTTTTTTTTTTCTTGAATTTTTTTCTCAAATCACTTTTATAATATTTATAATATTTTATTTAATATAACCTTTTTTGTTTTTTTTTCCTTTGTTTTTTTTTCTAATGATTTTATTTTTTTTCTTCTTATTTTTTAATAAAATGGTTACAATTTTCTCTACTTTTAATTTCCTCCTTGACTCCTTTTTAACTCAATATATATATTTAAACCATTTATATTTATTTCGATAGATATACCTAATAGTATGTTTTTAGAACGAATAATGTAAAGAAAAATTTGAAAACTGCGTAGGATCAAAATAAGAGTCATTGCAAGTTCAAATAATAATGTTCACTGATCTCTAGGATTTGAGCATGCTCTGCGACCTCACCTCGCGCCTCTGGTTTAGGACTTCGGTGCCCTTCTAGCCATGGCGGATTCGCAACAGCATCCTGGCGTGCGCTCCTTCAAGGATATGGTCTCTGGTTGGCCACCAGACCAGGGTTCATTCTTCACAAAGTTTGTCTCCAGCGTCGCTTTCTGTACAACACCAGGAGGAAACTCTGACAAAAAAGAAGCCACACATCCATAGCGAAACGAGCTGCCAAAGAGGAACGAAGACACAGTGAAAAGGATAACCAAGGATACTCGGGTAGAAAAAGGCAAGGCCGCAGACTCGCCCTTCCCTGCTAACGTCAATCCTTCAAAATCTTAGGAGCAACCGTAGGATTAGGGGAAAGAGAATAAAAATAACTGCAACCCCAATGCCAAGAAAATCCCAGAACTGGAAATCCAGGACCTCGTGGTAGTTGAATACAGAGAATACATGCAGGAACACGCAGTTATATCCAAGTTCATGGGCATCTGGCCAACTGAAAGAGCCTTGAATTGGTGGATTCAAAGCAAATGGACACTCAAAGGGGAGATCAGACTTCAGTTGGGTTCCAAAGGATTTTTCACAGTCATCTTTGACCTCCTAGAAGATAGAGACAAAATATTTGAAGGAGGACCCATTTCTACAACTCAAGTGGTTTAGACATGAGATTCTGGAGGGAGAATTTCACACCGGAAAAAGAGAATTTTACTAGGGTTCTAGTCTGGGTATGCCTCTACTCCTTACCAACTGATTATTGGGCTCCTTCAGCCTTAAAAGGAATAGGAGACCAACTGGGGGAGTACATCAAAATGTCTGAAGGGACTAGAACGAGTCATTATGTTTCCTACGCCTGAATTTGCATATATATAGACGTCTCTAGTGCCCTGCCAGAAGCAATTAAATTAATCTTCAGGGACAAAGTCTAGCTACAAAGTATAGACTATGAACATATTTCCTTTCGATGTAAAAAGTGTCATGAGCATGGGCATCTCTTTCGAGATTGCCTAATGAATAAAATCCCTCGAACGAAAGAGCAATCAAGTAAACAAAAATATAGTGAAGGATTTACTAAAGTCATCTCCAGGAACAAGAACAACATGAAAAAGGCTATCCCCAAGAAGAACCTATTTAAAGAAGTAGGCCAAAACCAATTCAATGTACTGAATAGTACCCAAGAGCAAATGGATCCTAACGAACTGATAGAAGACGAAGTAGGAGAGGAAGAAATGAACCTAGTAGAGAGCGAACACGATGAGAGGGATACAGGTAATACCTACAGAGGAAAGGAGCATGCGCAATAGAAACAGAGGAAACACTAGAGGAAAACGCTATAGAGGAAGCTCCGCAGGGGGTAGACCTTGCAAGAATTTTAGAGGAATGGAAACAAAATCGAAGAAAAGCCATATCAGAACAACAACTACAAAAAATCGAAGGAGCTTATCTCCTCCAGGAAGAATTAAAACTCAAAGGTCACCATCCAGTTCAAGAAAGCACAATTTCGAAGGGCATATTAGCCAATATTCCGGTAGAAGGACTCAACCTCAAAGGCTCAAGCAGAAAGCGAGGTTGAAAGACCATTAGTTAGCTCCTTCAAGAACTGGGCGCCAAGTTAATCAATGAAGGAAAGGTAAAGGCTTTGGCTCTATACCCATCTCCATGTCAATGAATTGCATCTCTTGGAATATCAGGGGACTTAACAATCCTGGGAAGAAATGCATCCTAAAAAACATAATCGTATCTGATCATTCTGACATCTTGCTAATTCAAGAAACAAAACTTCATTCGACTCACCCCACTCCTTCTCAACTCATGCTTCAAGCCATACAATTCCTTGGCCAACACGACTACATGTATGACGGGGGGCATAATGACATTTTGGAAAAGCTCTAAATTCGACCTCATTTCCTCTCTGGCCACTCATCATTCCATAACAGTGATCCTGAGAATCATAGGCACCAACGAAACCATTTGCATAACTAATATTTAATATTTATGCTCTACACAAGGTGATAGACCGTATCAAAATGCTCCAAAACATCTCCAATCTCCTTGACCCTCTTCACCACCCTCTCGAAATCATAGCTGGTGATTTTAATATGATAACTAACTTGTTTGAGAAGAAAGGAAGTATCCGGAAGTTAGATAAGGACTCTGAGGCCTTCCTCACCACCATTGAAAACCTCAACCTCATCGACATTCCCACTAGCAATGGTTTATTCACTTGGAATAATAGAAGAGGAGGAGACCGTCAAATAACCTCTCGTTTAGACCGCTTCCTTTTATCTGAGGCAACTTATCTTATCTCCTGGGAAACGAAGGCGAGAATCCTACTGCAAGCATGCTCTGATCATTGGCCTATCTCTCTCAAGATTCAATATTCCAATGGTCCGAGAAATAAACTTTTTAGATTCGAGGCCTTCTGGTTGGATCACCAAGACTTCATTGAAGAAAGGAAACAATGGTGGACTTATACTCCCATCAGAACTGGAAACAAAATGTATATTTTCCAACAAAAGTTAAAACACATCAAAGAGGAAATCAAAAAATGGAACAAAGAAACATTTGGCAACATCATTATGGATAAGAAAAAACTTTGAACACCAACTAGAACTTCTCCAACAAAACATAATTGAAGAAGGGCTAACGAAGAACAGTAAGCAAGAGAAACAACGACTACAACAAAGCTGGGAGGAAAGGGCCATTCAGGAAGAAAAATTGTGGCAACAAAAATCTAGAATAAATTGGCTAAAATGTGGGGAAAGGAACACGTCCTTTTTCCATAAAACAATGATACAACACAGGAGGAACAACAAAATTCTGTCTTTGAAGAACCAATATGGTCATCTCATTCACTCTCAAGAGTTGGAAACAGAGGTCAACCAATATTTCAACTCTGTTCTCAAAGAGCCAAGGAATGACCAGGATCATGTTATAAAAAAGATCACCAAGAATATCCCCAAAATCCTCACGGAGGACCATAACAAAATGCTCCTAAGGAATGTCTCCCTCCAAGAAGTGGAGGATGTGGTCATGGGAATGCCCAATGGCAAAGCTCTAGGTCCGGATGGTTTCACCATTGATTTCTACAAAGCTTGCTGACCTATCTTAAATTTGGAAGTACATGCCCTGTTGGAGGAATCTCGAATTCAGAACTCTGTCCTCAAAGCCTTTAACTCTACTTTCCTAACTCTGATTCCCAAGGGCACCTCTGCGGATTCCTCGGACAAATTTAGGTCCATAGCCCTTTGCATTGTCATATACAAAATAATCTCCAAAGTTATCGACAATCAAGTTAAAGACATCTTTCCTCTTCTCATTTCCCACCAACAGTCTGGCTATGTGGAAGGAAGGAAAATCATGGATAGTATCATCCTCCCTCATGAGCTTATCCACTCTCTTAAATCCCAAAAAAGAACATGGTATGATGATTAAGCTAGATATGTCCAAAGCCTTTGACAAAATTTGTTGGAACTATATGAGACAGGTCCTAGATGCATTTGGGTTCCACAAAGAAAGCATCAAGTGGATCAAGGCTATGGTGTTGGGAGCTTATTTCTCCATCCTCATGAATGGATGACCTATCCAACCCTTTAATCCCTCCCAGGGTATCAGGCAAGGGGATCCAATCTCTCCCTTCATCTTTGTTATAGTGGCGGAAGGGCTAAGTTGCTCTATCTCTGCTGCCCTGCATGAAAATAAGCTCTCTGGTCTCTAGCCGCATGCCTCTGCCCCCCCTTCAATGCACCAACAATTTGTGGATGATACCCTTCTCATGGGCCTCCCATCTATCAAAGAGGCCTCCTCTTTCATGTCCATTTTGTCGGACTTCTCTACTGCTTCTGGTACCTCCATCAACCCCCTGAAATCCAAGTTGTTCTTCTTTAACACTCCGCTGCCCATTGGCAAGAACATTGCCAAACTCCTGGCCATTTCCATTAGTACCCTCCCCTCCACTTACCTTGGTGTTCCCCTTACAGATAGGCCTCTCTCCCGGGCCACTTGGGAGAACTTGATTAACAAGATGGAGAAAAGAATTGCCAACTGGACCTTCAGATCTCTCAATTTGGTAGGTCATCTTATCCTGGTTAAATATGTTTTACAGTCCATCTTGCTTTACTTGTACTCGGCTCTGGCAGCCCCAAAATTGATTTCAAACAAAATCAGAAACCTTCAGAGGAACTTCTTATGGAGAGGTGCAGAGGTCAAACAGAAATGGGCTTTGTTAGCATGGTAAAAAATTTGCAAGCCCAAAAAAGATGGTGGCCTTGGTCTTAGAGACATAAACGTCCTGGGAAAGGACTTGGGAGCCAAAAACTTATGGAGATGGATTGCAAACCCCAATTCCCCTTGGGAATCTTATGGAAAACTCCATAACGTAAGAGCAAATCATCAAGCTCAATGGAAATATCAAAGGTTCAGTGATATAGAATCAAGCATGGGAGAACAGGGACATCATTCAAAATCATAGTTTCTGGGAAATAGGCAACGGGAGCAAGGCTCTTTTCTGGGAGGATGCCGGGCAACAAAGGCCGAAACTTGATCAAGATATTTATCACGAAATCAAAGCCGAAATGCAAAATAGAGGAAAGATCAAAGTCAACAAGTATTGGAAAAAGAGTGAAGAAAATGATAGATATGAACCCCCAAGCCGAGTCAGACCTGTCATCAGAATTACAAAAAGACAAATCCTCCTTGACTTTGTCGAGGATAAACTCAGATGGGGGAAAAACTCTACTGGACACTTCATATTAAGAGAAGCCTATAGATACATAGCCAAGCACAATCAACTTCAACCAGAACCGAAGTGGAAGACAATCTGGGACATGTAGCACTGGCTGAAAATTTCTATCTTTCTATGGTTAGTCATGCATAGAAAGGTTTTAACTTTTAACGTGGGACAATCTAAGAAGAAAAGGCTTTTTTGGCCCATCGAGATGCCCTCTCTACCAGCAAGAAGAAGAAACCCCCAATCATCTGTTAAATGTCTGCCCTTTTGTGTCCAATTTATGGGATTGGATTTCTCTGGTCTTTAACAGCTCTGATCGGGACCCCTCTTCTATTCAAAGTACCATCGCGAACTAGAGATCTGTCTTCTCCCCTCATCCTTTGGTTAACTGCGCATGCAATTTAATTCCTAGTCTGATCTGCTGGGCTCTGTGGAAGGAGCGCAACGCAAGAATCTTTCGTGGCATCTCCACCCAGGAGGAAATCATTATCGCGAAGATCAAAAGTGCGCTCCGGGAAATAGTGACCTCTCTACCCACTCAGACTGTCAAAGCCCCTCCCACCTTCTTCGAAGTGAGAATTCTCTCAATGCTAGATATCCTTCAGATCAAGGTCCACGAAGTCATTCCCCTCACCAGGCTTGAAAATAAAAATAACACGTGGCGGCTGCCAGAGAAGGGGACCTTCAAGCTCAACTAATACGACGCAGGTAAGGGGAATCCAGGCCCATTAGGTTTTGGAGGAGACTTCAGAAATTCTAAAGCAGAGATAATCTGGTTATATGAGGGCAATATAGGTCCAATGACAAACAATGCCGCATAAATTCATGCCCTCGAAAATGGAATCACAACAATGCACAACCTAAAGCTCAGTCCTTTGATTGTTTAAGGAGATTCCATGCTGGCCACCCAGATTGGCAAAAAACTTCAGTAAGGCATCGACGTGGACAAAATCTCGGAAAAATGGCGCCTAAACAAAATATTACAATGGATCAAGCAGGGAATTGACAGCATGGCAGGTCTCCACTTTCAAGCAATCAAAAGGAAGGGAAATAAACTTGCGTGTAGATTGGCAAATGAGGGTATGGTTGTTACCCTACGTCTGAAGTCCTGAGTGTGGTAGGAATTGGAGGAAGGTGAACTTCATCAGTGATGCACATCAATCAATGATGAAGATAACGACTCTACCGAACAATAATTGTTTGTGTACCAATCATCATTTTAAGGTCGATTCTTTGCTCAGTTGGAAGGGCAGGTGGATGGCGCACGAGTACGGACTCATCCTTGGCTCGCCTAATTCTAGAGCTCGCGAAGCCACCTCCCCTCTCCCTTGTGTGACTGCCACCTCTCAGTCACATCCTTTCTGCTTAGTCATTCCTCCATCGACTTGCATCAAATTTTCACAGGCTTCCCCCTCCCGCTCCCTCTCCCTAATTTCGGCCTCCCTTCATTACCCGACTTCTATATATTTACCCCTCCCCCTTCTCCCCCTTAATCTTCGCTTTGCCTTTATCCCTCTTCGTTGGTTCTTCGTTCTCTGGTCCCCCTCGCTCCCCAACTCTTCTGCTTCTCTCATGGCCCCAAAGAATTGCTCCACCCCTGGTTCCAGTCGGGGAGGTGCGCGCAGTCGTGCAACCTCCCGTTTGCAGTCCTTGGGCTCGGCCCCTACCACTCGTGCAAAGACATCTGCTAATCGCGCAGCTTTGTGCCACAGAGCGGTAGTTAATCTGGATACTCAACAACAAATCTCATAATTAGAAGGCAAAGAAAATGTTCTCCATAGAGAGGCCACTACTGAGGAGGTTGACGCCGACTTTGCCTGGATTCTGGATCTTGCTTTCACCTGGGTGCGCGAAAACCTCTACATGCGTACTATCGCAACATGGTGGCAAATGAAAACCATCATGGGGCTAGCAATGCAGGAGCAAGAGGAGCACACCAAGGCTCTGGAAACAAAGATTGACCAGCTGACTCAGAAGTTTGTGATGTATGTTGAAGCCATTCACCATTGTAGATTCATTCCTCGGGACGTACCACATTACATTGTTGTCAAGAAGAAGTTGACGACGAAGGTCCATTCGACTGCTGAAGGATCCCCTAGCATCAAGAAAGAGGATGCTGGGGCCTCTACGAGTCGATAGATCACCACCGCGCAGTAGGAGGGAAGCTCTCAGGAGACTCCCATTCGTCTGGATGAGGATTTGGTCACCATCAATCAGGAGTGATGTCGTCAACTTCCTTCTTTGTTTTTCTTCCTTTGTTTATGTTTCTCTTTCTCCGCAAAAGGCTTTTTGTCGTGGAGAAAAATGTGATTTGCTTTGTCGGTTGCGATAAGGCTTTTTTCTCTTTGTTCGGCTTCTATACTCTCAATTTTGAGAATGCTGTAAAGAGGGTACCTCTCAGTTTCCACCTATGTACTCAGAACCCTCTTTTGTCATGGTCGTACTGTAAAAAAGACAATTCTATGGCGCCATTACAAGGATCTTGGTTGGGTCTTGTGTTGGGCTCTCTCTCCCATAGAACCCAAATTTTGTAATCTATCAGTTTACCTAGTAATATATTTTATCGTATTCACAAAAAACTCAATATCTCTCTCTCTCTCTCTCTCTATATATATATATATATATTAATAAGAACTTTTATAATGTCATTACGATACTTTATAGCTTTGGTGCCTCACTCCACGTAATATAAGACTCACGCTTTTCATATGACAAGGTCACGGTGTTTTCTCTCACCATTCAATTTGAACAACCCTTAAATTTCTGTTGCATGAGCAAGGGATAAACACAGATCAAATGTGTACAAATGACAACGGGCAAGAAATTTTTTTCATTGTAAGGCTTAGACAAATTCTTTTTCCCTTGTCTCAGCTGAATGAGTTCGATTGGTTCTTGATTTATTGTGGTGAATGATAGTGCAGTATGGCACAATACTGAGTGCTGTTGTATGTGAATGTAGCAGGGAGGTTCGACTGTAGTGGGAGAAGATGACGGAGGGGGCAATGGCTGTCGGATGTGGTAGCGACTGATGTAGGGTGCAAATGTGGGAGCAATAATGATGACTTTTGCGTAAGGGGGAACCTAGTGGTGGTCCTAGTTGACAACCAGACTGGCAAAGGCGACTCTTGCACATGACAGTGATTCGAGAACAAATTTGGGTGAACAAGGTCTTTTGGCTGCAGTGGCATGTCGACAAAGGTGTGGACGTTAGACAGTTTAACGACATTTCTGACCGTGTCCGATGTGGTTGATGGGCGGACAATGATGGTGGGTATCTGCAGTGAATGATTGGCTATGCAATTGCTATTAGGCAACGATGACTGCGGTGAATGATTGGCTATGCAGTGGCTATCGAGTGGCGGTGGCTTCGTGTTTTTTTGGGAAGAAGGTGGCTAATTATGCTGATCCCTTGCAAACAAGGTGATGACTACTTACGGTGGTTGACTGCGTCTCTAGACGTTGTCTTAAGGCACAGGGAAGTTGACCATGCCAACAATGTTATTTTTTATTATAAAATCTTTTATTTAATTTTTAATTTTGATTTTTATTTTTTTTAATATATTTTCTTTCTAACTTTATTTTTTATAATAATTTTTAACTCTATTTTTATTTTTTCTATAATATATGCTTTTTCTAAGATAATTTTTTTAATAATTTTTTATTCTAACTATATATTCTGTTTTTCTTTTTAATCTTCATTTTTTATTTTATTTTTACTTTTAATTTTCTCTCTAGAATTGTTGACCCTTTTTTTTTCTATTTTCTAATAATATTTTTGACTCGTTTCTTTCTTTCTTTCTTAACTTAGTGTTTTTTTTAGATGGCCAAAAACTTGATGGCAGAATGGAGAAACTCCAACTATGTAGCGAAAAGCTTGATCACACGGCAACAAGGTTGACAGAAGTATGGTCAAAGCCCGAATCAGACTAGTTCTTTGTAGAGGTTGAGCAGCCAGAGGATCGAACGATTTTGATACTAATATAATGAACAAAGTTTGTCTACTCAGAGGAATGCTCTGATGCCAACGTATTGAACACAGTTCGTATACTTAGAGGTTAAATACTCCAGAAGACTTTGAATATGAAGATCTCCATTGACGATACAAGAATATATATATTAAAATGTATGGATGAGAATGATCTTGCAAATGAGAGTGAGGGCCTACTTATATACCAAGGCAGGCGTCCCTTTATGAATGGTCATGTCCTTTAGAGACATAACTCTTCGTTAACTAATTACCTCTTCATTAACAATGTAATTACTAATTACAATGTTTATTTTATTATATTTTTCTTTATAAAATCTTTTATTAATTTTTAATTTTGATTTTTCTATATTTTTTAAATATATTTTCTTTCTAACTTTATTTTTTATGTTAATTTTTTAACTCTATTTTTTTGATTGTATTTTCTATAATATATGTTTTTCTAAGATATTTTTTTTTTAATAATTTCTTTTATTCTAACTATATATTCTGTTTTTCTTTTTAATCTTCATTTTTTTTTAATTTTACTTTTAGTTTCTCTCTATAATTGTTGATCCTTTTTTTTCTATTTTAATATGTAATATATTTTTTAATAGTATTTTTGACTCGTTTTTTCTCTCTTTCTTAGCTAAGCTTGTTTTTTAAATAGCCAAAAGCTTGATGGCAGAATGGAGAAACTCCAACTATGTAGCGAAAAGCTTGATCACAGGGCAACAAGGTTGATGGAAGTATGGTCAAAGACCGAATCAGACTGGTTCTTTGTAGCGGTTAGGCGGCCAGAGGATCGAACAATTCTGATACTAATGTAATGAACAAAGTTCGTCTACTCAAAGGAATGCTTTGATTCCAATGTAACGAACAAAGTTCGTACACTCAGAGGTTAAATACTCCAAAAGACTTGGAATATGAAGATCTCCATTGATGATACAATAATATATATATATATATATATATATTAAATTTAAAATTTAAAATCATAAATGTAGGATGAGAATGATCTTGCAAATGAGAGTGTGGGCATTCTTATATACCAAGGAGGTGTCCCTTTATGATTTGTCATGTCCTTTAGAGAGATACCTCTTCATTAACTAATTATTAATTAATCATTATTTATGATTTGTTATTATTATTTATATTTACATTTTTTATATCTATATTTTATTCATAACAGTAACATAAGATATACATAACGATTTGAGTACATTGACAATTATGAAGACTGAAACTAGTTACATTTTCCAAATCACTCACTCACTTGTTGTCTTCTTGCCGTGGCTATGATATCATGTGAGTTTCACACAAAAGCATGGACAGGGATACACACTAGAATGAGGAGGGGTAGATTCATTCTTACATTATTTTAGATTCTGTAAGGTCTCATTACATAGTAGGAAAAGTGGAGCATGTTATGTAACTCCCAAATCTTAAACTATCAACTACTATAGTAATGACTACATTAAATTCCTTATAATTATACTATTAACTACATTAAATTCCTTATTATTACATTACTGCATTATTGACACTTTAGTATACTGTATACTCCTGATTCCCAATTAACATGTCGAAGCTCTAAATATATTTATAACCATTGTCTCTAACAGAGGTTAGATGTATCACACTACTGGCCAATGGGTAATGTCTACTGAGTTGGCATTGGACAGTTATTTTTAAGTACCATGCAAGTTTTTCACATATAAATGTGGATGGGAATACATATTGGAATGAAAAAGGGTAAATTCATTCATACATTATTTTAGATGATGTATTGCCTCATTACATAGTAGGAAAAATTGAGGATGTTACACAACCCCCAAATATTAAATTAGTACTACACTAATTACTACATTAAATTCCTTATTATTACGCCTCTTTATTAATGAGACTTTATTATACTCGTTAACATGTCTATGTTATAAATATGAACATTATCGCTAACACAGGTCACATGTGTCGCACTGTTGGCCAATGGCTAATGTCCACTGAGTTGGCATTGGGCTTTTATTTTCTTTCTTTTTTCTTTTCTTCTAATTTAATAATAAAGTACCAATGGTTGGATCTTAATGGATTGGTCCTGGCACTGATCACTTTCGATGATGGTGATGCTTTTGCGGGGTCGACCACACCAAACTATCATATGCAATACTTGGGTTGGATACATGGAGGAGGGAGGAGAGCATAATGTCAGTGGCAGTGATACTCGCGATTTTGATTATGAGATCTAGCAGGACGAGTCATGTGATTCTTCTACCCTATTTTCATTTACCATCGGCGCTCACAGTTACCATTGTATTGAATGCATTGCATTTTGATGGTGCTGAGTGAGAAAATTACTGTTCATGGTTCTATATGTATGATGCATGGTGTAATGTTATGCGTTTCATGTTTTATAGTTCTATTTTCAAAATGTTTAAAACATTTACAACTTTTTCTTTTTTCCTTGGAAATGAATCTCCTTGGAATTTTCATTTACTTTTCCCCTATTTTGAGGATGGTATACTATGTAAAATGATTAGCGTAGACTTAGTGCACCCAACCCTTGGAAATTGAATCATAGACCTGCACACATATGTTTACTTTTGACATTTTAATACAACCCTCCCCCAACCAACACACACACACACACACACCCTTACATTCAACAGTTTGGCCTTAAACTTTAAAGGGTTTCTATGTGTCCAGTGTGTGACACCAGTGCCCCTGTGTCTCAATGAGAGGTAACTAGGTCTTTATGTTTTATGTTTCTTGTTTTATTTTGTTCTTGGTGGCCTCTTTACCTTTTTGTTTATTCGGGTCCATATGAAATTGCATTATGTGCTCATTTGAGGTTTTGAAAAGACACAATGCTGGTGTTATTTCTGTTTTGTCCAATTGAAAATTTTCTGCTAACAGGGGTGTCAAATTTAGTGATCAGATATGGTGTGTTGGATGTGGCACAAATGGTTTTTTTTGGAAGAATGGGGTGTTTCTGTTCACCTCTGTTCAAATAGTTTGAGTTAATTTATTGGTGTGTTTCTTTGTGATTAATTTTGAATTACTGTACAATCTCTGGCCATTTTTTTCTGATTTAATGTACATGGCAGATAAGTCAATTGGAAAAGGACAAGGATGTTGTTGCACAACTACAAGCAATTGCAACACTCTGTAATTTTCCACGATTGTCATGTTCAATTGTTAATGCTTTGAACAACTGCCTTGTTGATTCAAAGGTACTTGATTCTCTCCTACTGTTTGAACCTGATTTATATATTTTGCAATTTTTATAGTGATTGAAGCTTGAGTCTCAATGGATCAGGTGTTCTGGAGAGTGAGGATTGAGTCAGCATTTGCTTTAGCGAAAACAGCTACAGAGGTTTGAGCTTCCCTCTCAAATTGTCCCTTAGAATATTCATGTCGATTATATACTATAACCATGAATTTCTTCTCGATTGCATGTCACTGTATGTTTTGAATTTTTTATTTATCATATGTCTATTTCCTGTCTGTTGGATTGTATGGCCTTTTGCATTTGGGCATGAGTTCCTATAGTATTCTGTAACTACTGCAAGGTATGCCACAAGTGGCATTAGAGCAATTTTGATTCCTGGCCTGAGGCCATTGTTACCATTGGAATAAATTTTCCTAGCCAGTGGCCAAATTTTTCTCTGGTAGCCAATAATTTCATTAAGCTACTTCTAGGAGAAACAAAGAAATTACACTCTTGAAGACCTTCCACTAAACAGTGAGAAATAGATCAGAACATTGATTTAGATCCCTGTAGAAATGTTAAGTGCCAACAGCGTGTACATTAATCTCCAATCATTTAAAGCTGTTCAGATCAAGGAAGATTTGCCTTATCACGGCTGTTGCCATTCATTTTTGTAATTAGCAAATAGATACTGGAACAGGACTATTCAGGGATATAGCAAAGCATCTTTTACTTGTATATTGAAGGAACAACAACCATCTAAAATATTTCTACTTGTCTATTGAAGGAACACTACCATCTGAAATGTTTCTGCTGGAAGATTTTGACCACTGCTAAAGCAGTTTGACAGTTGACCTACAACTAGCAATATTGCCTCTGGTTACTATGGAAATTGCACTATTCTATCCTGCCTCACTCTTCATATCGTTTCATTGATCTGCTAGAGAAAAATATTGTCTATCCTTTATTTAAAAAAATGTTGCCATAAAGAGATCTGTAAGAGTGTTGCAATGTGAGTGCCTAATCATCGTCATGCAGGGTCATATTTCAAAGTAAAATAACTGGGAAAATAAAATGCCATTTGCTGGTAAGTGAAAGTATGCAAAGGTGAAATAGAGCTAGTTTACTGCATTCATATCAACCTTTATACTTCTTGAGTTGTTTTGCTACACTGCACCTGCATTTGCAGAATATAATCTCCTAATCTAGTTCTGAAGCAAGATGATGTTTTCCATTTTCAGTACCATATAATTTCATTGCCAGGTTCCCCTATATCTCCGCTCCTTTAGTGATTGGTGATTCACTTTGATGAGATTTATTGGTTTGCTTACTGGCAGCAAGTCTTCACCATAAGCTTCAGTCTTACCAAGGTCATTTGTGGTGTCATGACCAGTTGCTATTCTTAGTTTGTTTCTCTTTCCCTGACTAAACAGGATGTCTTATTTTCATCCATCCATCTTGGCATGATTATCTTTATCCTAACACTCTTTATATGATTATTTTTACTTACAGCCTTTCTAGTGGAAGAATGTTGCAGTGCTTTTGCAGTAGTAGGAAATTCCGTTTCCTTTACAGGACTGATAACTTGAGGAGAGATAACATAATTTTTATTGTAATTTTGCAACTTGCTAACTCTGAATTTTTCTTAAGACCAAAATTTTCTTTGGAAACAATTGCTTCATGAGCATCACTCTTGCCTTTTGTAGATGGGAGGGAAATATGCTCATTCTATCTACTTTGCCTTGCTCTTTTAGTAGAGATTTGATTATGCTTTGCAGGCTTTCCAATCCTTGGTTTACATTGTACATATGTTGTGTGAGGAAGTACATCTCTGAATGAGAAGTTCATTGGAACTAAATTTGTAGTAGGAAATTCCCTTTCCTTTACAAGACTCATAACCTGAGGTGATATAACATCATTTTTATTGTAATTTTGCAACTTGCCAGCTCTCAGTTTTGCTTAAGGCCAAAATTATCTTTAGAAACAATTACTTCATTATCATCACATTGGTCTTTGTAGACGAGGGACAGATGTACTCATAACCTGAGGTGATATAACATCATTTTTATTATGATTTTGCAACTTGTTAACTCTCTGTTTTTCTTAAGACCAAAATTATCTCTGGAAACAATTGCTTTATTAGCATCATATTGGCCTTTTGTAGACAAGGGAGAGATGTACTCATTCGATCCACCTGGACTTGCTCTTTTATAAGAGATTTCATTATGCTTTGCAACCTTTCTAAGCCCGTTGGTTACATTGCACATAATCCGTGGTAGCAAGTACAGCTGTGAATGAGAAGACCATTAGAACTAAAAAAGTCAAACCTAAATATGCAAATATATTCTGAATTATTATTCAATTAAGTAATTATTATTTTCCCCTTTTTAACATAATTGTAAAGGGTTTAGCATAATAATGTCTAGGAGTTCTCTAAAAATCCTGAAATGTTCCTGAATTTGGAAAGGAATAGGGTATGATTTGAAAGTTCTAGAGTCCTAAATCAAATTCTCGCTCGTTTTTTGGGAAGTTTTGGAGGAGTACCAAAGTCCTTGAAATGTTGGATCATAGGAAAGCTAGTTTTGAAGTTGAGAATGAGTCAAAATGGCATTGAGATTGGCTCAATCAACCAAGTCAGTATTGCTATATGAAATTGGCTGGATGACTTTGACTCGCGGTCCAAATTTAATTGGGCACTTGTTTGTATTTAAAAAACAATCTTTGTGCTTTTCAATCATTTTTTTTTCTAACTATTTGATGTAGTTTTTCTTCTACCAAGTGACAAACAATTATCAACAGTGACAAATGTATAAAATTATGCTCAAGTTGTAGACCAACCCAGTTTCAAGTTTTGCATGGTTTAATGTCGAAAACCATCTTAAAATGTATGACTGATATATATATATATATATATATATATAGCTTGAACAAAAGGCTACTCTACCACATTTCACTTTTCAGCTAATACAAGAGAAAATAAGCAAGCACACATACAAGATTTTACACACTTGTTTTTGGTCTAATGGCTTTGGAAAATCCCACAAGGGGAAAACCAGTATTCAAGGAGGATTTATTTGTTTCTAGAGAAATTTCTTACAATATTAAATACACAAGAAATTCAACTTATCTCTCCCCTTGGATAAGCTTCTCTGAGGTTTTCTTTGCACTGAAATCTGGACTGATATTTTTCACCCACAGTCTGCTCGCCTTCAGTGGAAATTTTTGGCCTCTTAACTGCTCCTTCAACACAGGAACTGAACCTCTTAACAGTCACCTCCTCTGCTCTGAAATGCACAGCTTACTCACACCTGTAGCAGGTCTCTCCTCCATGAATTAAACACTGAACTGACCTCTGAAACTAGCCCAAAAAATCAGGCTGAATGCACTCAGAACTGGCCTGAAAAACTCGCTGAAGGCTCTCAGAACTGGCCCAAAAGACCAGGCCTGAAAATCTGGGAAAACGTGTAGTTGACTGAAGGGTAAAACATGACTACTAATACGCTGGTTCTTCAAGTCTCAGACCTGGGATAAACTTGACCTGTTCACAGAAGTCTACAGTGGCTGCTCCTTTGAGTTCGAGACCCTCAAAAGACTTTAACTCGGCCTCCTATAAGGATTCAAACTGCTGGTGGTCTTGGCTTGTTCTCTGCTGTAAAGTTTCACACAAATACTCTTCCTCCTTTTGCTGTCCTTGCTCTCCTATGTTCTCCTCAAGTCCTTGAGAGAAGAATGAATGAGCCAAAACCCTTTTTCTTTTCCTTTGGTCTTTCCATAAGATGAGAAACCTAACTCAACTGATCTAATTGCTGAGATTAAATCTCAGCTCATTAGATCAAGGGTAGAAATCAAGTCCACCACTTGACCCCTTTCTCAAGTTGTCCCCCTCACTTAATGAGCCTTGTAGTACTTTTTAATGTTTTAGTACCATGATCACTTTTTCTCTCATAAAGGGACTTCTAAAATATAAAAGTCACTTTGATAACAAAAAGTTTACTTTGTACTTTTTACATAAAGTCACATTTAATACACATGTGACTTTAATAAATTAAAGTACCTAGTACCTTTCCTCATAAAAAGTACTTTAGCCCTTGGAAATTAATAAAACACATAATGTCACTAGACAAAAGGTTTATTAATGTGTCTTCCTTGGTCAAAAGGATAAATGCCTAGGAAACACATCCTTGGTGCCATTTTTCTCAACAACAAACAATGACAAAAGGAGTCACTCTTGAACCCTTGACACTTGCTAGGTCTTTCATGGGAAAACTTTGGCAATGAGATGGTATATCTTAAGAGATTTCCTATTAGAATCTTAATTTAGACTTGCAGTGCTTTAGGTTGCTAGCACATCTGGAGCATGTTGGAGAAAATGCATTCCAAGAAGCGCAACCAATTAACATAAAACAGCTTAGATGGCATTGTTTTTTTCCATTATGATCTTTGGCTTTGCAACTAACCGTTACTTGGTGAGACACTAAGACACATGGCACTTGGGTCAATTTGTGATTTACTTGCGGCTTAATCTTTTGCATTTGAAGGAGTGATTTAATGTTTAAACACTAAAGTTTCATCCATATTTCAATGCTTCATGATGATGACAAATTTGGCTTGGATCATTCAACTATTGATTTGAACTTGGAAGAGGTAAATTTAGATCCTACATTTAGTTGGATTGAATTGGCGGAGGCCAATCTTTTTCACCTTGTGGACATGGAGAACCTTGAGGCTCAAGTGGCTGAAGACATGGGAGAATTTACTTCTTAACGTCTTTACTATTCAGTATTAGAGTTCGCAATGTTTATTATTTAGTTAATTTTTGTAAGTGGATGCTTATAACTCTTTGCTTGTCTTGCTTGTCTTGTGGAGTCATATTATATACGAGATACCTGTTCATGCATGAAAATTTGGACATCTATTGATATTTTGCCTTGTATGGACACAGATCTTTTGAATATGATTGAAAAGTGATTTTTTACTCAAAATATGTCTATATCTTTGTTTTCTTCTATTTGCCCATTTTTTTCCTAATTTGATTCAAACACTTTGCCCTTTTTCCTTGGTGTTTTTTTGTTGATTCTGAGTTTAGTAACATTGGGTAGCACAAAAGTAGCCAAATGCCACAAGTTACAACATTGGTAGCCACTTGTTGAGTCAACCATTTGGGCACAAAAAAGGTTGAAAATTTATCACGCCACCCTCAAGCACTTAAGCAAGTGTGAGGTTGCTGGTACGTTACCAACACCCATAAACATGCACCTCGAATTTGTTCCTTAATGGGCGTAGAGACTCTGATGTATTTGCATTGGAACAAACCAATGGGCAGGGGGGAAGTTTTCTTGCTTTCTTGTTGTTTTAGCCATCACATACATTATATAAGATTATAGTTTTATGTTATATACATTCACCACATAAGGTATATTATATGATTGTAGTATCCAATTTAAGAGTTTATAAAGGCTCTCTTGTATAGATATTCCTTGTGTGAAAATTCAATTGATAGAAGGTTGTCCTTTAAAAGTTGTAAATGTCACTCACACTTGGTGGAATAAGGGAAACAAGGACACAAAATGTAATCTTTTTAGAGATTCCACAAAGGAAATAAAGAAATCAGTTCCAGTATAGAGAATGAAAGGATGTTTGTCATAGCAAGTTTGAACTTCATTATTAAACTTAAAGGGATCATTCAAATAAAAGAGGTTATCAATGTTATTATCCATGTGATATCTATGATTACATTGATATCCAATTTGCCAATCAATTACAAGTTGTTGAGGCAAGCATAGTTGAAAACCTAAATTAAGGCATTTTTTATGAAATAAATGATAATTGGTGATTATATTTTAGAAACCCAATTTAAAGATCTGTCTGCATGGAATAACGATGCTATAATTTTGGGTTTGTTTGTGTCATGGTGAAAATATTGTGTACCTGACAAAGCCCTAAGTAGCATTAAAATTACAATGTAAAAACATTGGGTAAGCACATTGCCACATAAATATGAAAAAAATGCTAATAAGATGCTAATTGATACATCAAAAATTATTGTGGACATTGATAGTTGCTTGGTCAAGGATCAAAACCCAATTAAACGTTAAAGAGACTTAGTGTAGTAAACAAGAGTGAACATGTGCTTTATTTGTTTTGTGCTTTGTATTTATGTTTTTGTCCATTTGAGTGCTTGGTCCAAATTGATCAATGTCATACTTAATCGTGGTTTATCGTTGGCTTGGTAAACATTGATCACTCTCCCATGATTTTATACTTTATATACCTCTAGTAATACAAATGAGTGTGTTGTCGCACAGATTGTCACGACAACGCTCAGATCGGGGGTTGTCACTCTGATCCCCGATCTCTCCGTTTAAGCCTGTCTCCCGCGGCTAAGGGGGGTAGACCCTGAAAGGAAATGGACGACCAACTGTGAACTAGTTGGTTTGGGAGACACGAAAGAGAAAAGCACTAAATGGATTTGTTTAATTTGATGGACCAGTGCCTTATGGGTTTGATGGTGAAATGATCACTTAATAGATATTGCAGAAATGTAAACTGTTCCTAGCAATCATTTATCATCAAATAACTTTGAACAATGCAAGATATCTAGTAAATTCACAATGCTTTTAAAAATGATCTGGCAAATTTTAATTAATAAACTTTGAAAGATACAACCATGCGGATTCGAACATTAACCAGATATCATTATTCAAGGACACCAAATCATGTAAAAGATAAACATTAATCTCACATCAACATTTTAGCCTCAACAAAAAATATAGAACATGATGAGATTCCCAGGCTAAGACTTCAACTTGCAAAATCTTTCCACGATAAATATTTTTATGTTTTTTTTTTTAGGCAAAAAAACCAAAACTTTAAAACTAAATAAATAAAAAATCTAAAACTATATAAAATCTAAAATTAAAACTAAAACCCTAAATGCTCCTTTTTTATGAATTTTTTAAATTTTTGAATAAAACTAAACTAAAAAAAAATAAAAATTTAAAATCTAAAAAATTAAAGCCCAAAACTTTATGCATACATACATTAAACTAAGACTAACAAAATAAAACCAAAATATATTTAAACCAAATCAAAAATCGATTTTATAATTAAACTAAAACTACATACAATCAAAACGTAACAAAATGAAAAAAATGAATTTTTTTATTTTTATTTTTATTTTTGATTTTAATTTTTAATTAAACCTAGGCTAACGTACATTAAACCAGAACATGAAATCGATTTAGAGTTTAAACCTATGCCTACACTATCGGAAAAAAAGAAACGCATACATAAAACCTAAAAATTTAGATACGTAATCCTAAACTCAAACAAAACGAGACCAAAACAATTTTGACTTACGCCAACATGAAAAAATCGACGTGAGCAAGCTAACCCGCAGACAATTTCACCTGTGCGTGAAGTGTTGAATGCTCCTTGGCTCGTGTGTTCTTACTGTGCGTTTGTGCTTCGATTTACTGCGTTTCCCTTTGTTTATACACAGATGGAGTCGTTTGGTGGCCGATGGATGAGATGCTGGCAGCGGATGGAGGGTTTTGGACGCAGTTTCCAGCAGCAAATGAAGATAGTGACTGATACCCACGATTTTTTAAAACTTGAAATGGTATTGTGTTTGCTGGTTTGCACGGGTATGGACGGCTACAGCAACAGGGATATCAGATGAAATGGACGCGACAACAGCAGATGGAACGTATATACGTTGAGAAATACCCACGCTGATACCCACGACAATCAAAATTTCGATTTGGTTTCAACGTATTTTGCAGGTCTGCGAGCAGGTTTGAAGGTTATGACTGCGTTTGATCTGGTGTAAGAAATCGTTCGACGGCTGGAATGGAGGACGTAGCACACAGCCTTGAAGGAATTATCCAGTCCTGATGCCCACACTCTTTTTCGTTGCCTGAAAACCCCTGGCCAATGGGGCAACGAGCTTGCAAAACTCAACCTTGCACCTGAAATTTTTTCACAAAAAATTTATCTCAGACTTGCAACCTACAAATGGCAGACAAAACCAGGGAGATATATGCCAAAAAATTTTAAAATGAAACCATGCAAACCGATCAAAAATTTCAAAATTACAGCTCTATAAAGCCAGATTTGTTAGTTATCATCAAAATATTTTCAGAACCTCAGATTTGCTAATGAAATGCTTTAGAAACCTCTCAGGGAAATAATAAAACAAACTAAATAATTAACCCAGGATCAAAACTAGCTAGACCCTGCAAAAAATGCTTGTGGGGGTTGGCTAGTTCAGCCAAGAACTTCCCCAAACACCCAATGATCTTCTTCAACAAGATATTCCTGCACAACTCACTTTAACCGTCAATAAAGAGAGAAAAAGCAGTACTAGATCTCAAAAAACAATGGAGATACCTGCAATTACTTCAGAAACCTTAATACCATTCAAACCCTAGCATGTGAACAAGATACCTATGCTCAACAATACTCTTCATTAAGCTGTTATTAATGGCTGAAAAATAAAATATGCAGAAATGAAATGGCTCACAGCACTTCAGGAGAGTAACACCAGCAAGCTTTTGACCCCAAAGTCTTTCTTTATTAGCACCAAAAAGTTTACAAGAGAGCTTCTTCAGCATAAGACTTAGATCCAATATATCTCAAATGACCCCTAGCACCCTATTTAAAGGAAAAAATCCCAACAGCTAGTTTGAGTGATCCATGTCAAAACGAT